>JAGVVM010010241.1:0-16977 GCA_019149425.1 Psidium friedrichsthalianum | reverse complement strand
AATGTCGGCATACACATAATATTACAACCACATAAAGCCCTAATTGGATGAGGTGGACGGAATTCGTGACTAGAGACCTATTGAAAGTGAAGAGTGTGCCATTTCCTAAAGCACCAGGAAAAGAAAAAAAGTGTTTAGGTAAGGTCCTAGCGAATTGGAATGCTCGCCATTTACATAATCTTCCAACGCGTGCGAGCCTTCTGATTTAATGAATCGCCCCGGGTGCCTGACCCATTGTTGAACACCTGATTTTTAATCATTTTTTTGTTTTAAAATTAATAAAAAAATCCATAAAAATTTCATAAAATTAAAAATCAAATTTTGGGGACCTTGTCCAAAGAATAGGGGGAGAACAATTTTGACCAAAAAAATGATTTTTCATATTTTCAGTATTTTTTTTTAATATTTTCAAGAAATTCGGGAAAAATATTTGAAAATAAAAATTGTATTGAGGCAACCCCCAAAAATATGAAAAAAATAGTCAGTATTTTTATTTTAATTTTCTCTTCATTTTGGTGGAGGAAAATTGCCAAAAAATTAAAATGGAATTAGAAATGACTTTGTTAATCTCATTTCCAGAGTAAATGAAAACAAAAAATTGTAGAAAATTCATTTTTAGACTCTGTAATTTTTGATTTTTTTCATTTTTTGGAGTCGTGACATTATCCTATAAAGATCAAATTTTTCAATGGCCATGAGGTTGCATTTCTTGTTGTTGGTGACCTGTTCGGATTTCCGAATTCAAAATTTATCATTCGAAGCGTTTCTCGGTCATGCATTCTCCGTTCTACAGGGTTTACCAGTCAAAATGCAAGGATGAATTTCGAGAGATGTTCTCGAGAATTAGGTATTGAACGTGTATCGGAGGAGTTGCTCTGGGGAGCTGTTTGTTTAAGCAGTTAGATCAGTTATCGAAAAGGGTGGTTCAACAATTACCGATTTCAGTCACAAATCCGGGAGCACGTATATTAGTTATCACCGGAAATCAAGACATTCTTTCCTAGGACGACTGACGGGATTATCAGGATATCTAGTCCAATTGATGAGTGTTGAATGCAGTATACAGTATAAATCCATTCTCTTGAAATGCTAAGCGAGATTCATCTTGAAGAGAGCAACGACGTTGATGCAATATATAATATATATGAGATTGGCAGTCAAATCAGCACTAAATCAGGCAAGTCGGATGTTGAATTCCCCATCATGATCATCTGATCTGCCATCATATGAGCTCTCATCAACTTGTATGATGTTCACATTCTTGACTTGTAACTCCGTTGTTTGCTCGTTGATAATGCGTAGCACTAATCCTTGCATGGCTTGTTGACTTTCGCTAGCATGTGCTCTCGTAATCGGCCCAGTCGGAACGTATACTTCGTCATCGCCGGTTCGAAGTCCTTCGGGATTGAGCTCATCAGCCTGAACCGGAATTGTAACATTCCCCCTTCTTCAAAAGATTCGTCCTCGAATCTGAACCTGCATCAAAAGGAGAAAGATCAGAAATATTAAAAGTCGAACTCACTTGATACTCACCTGGAAGATCAATCCTGTAAGCATTGTCATTTATTTTTTTCAGCACTTGAAATGGGCCATCTCCACGCGGATTCAGCTTTGAATTTCGCTGGTTCGGGAATCTTTCCTTCCTCAAGTGAACCCAAACCCAATCTCCCGGTTGAAAAGTAATATGTTTCCTTCCTTTATTAGCTCGGTTGCAACTTGTTCATTTTTCTTCAAAATATTTTGCTTAGCCTCCTCATGAATCTGTTTCACCAACTTTGCCTTTTTTTTCCCATCAAGGCTAGAAAGCTCATTCACAGGCAAAGGAATCAAGTCCAATGGAGTCAATGGATTAAAACCGTAAACAACCTCAAATGGTGAAAATTTTGTAGAAGAGTGCATAGTTCTATTATATGCAAATTCAACGAATGGAATGCAATCTTCCCAAACCTTCAAATTCTTTCCGATCACAGCACGCAACAAAATGCCTAAGGTTCGATTGACAACCTCGGTCTGTCCATCTGTTTGCGGGTGACAAGTAGTAGAAAACAACAAAGTTGTTCCCAACTTAGCCCACAAAACTCTCCAAAAATGACTCAGAATTTTGCATCCCTATCACTTACAATCGTCCTAGGGACTCCATGCAAACGCACCACTTCTCTAAAGAAAAGATTTGCCACATGAGTAGCATCATCGGTTTTATTACAAGGAATAAAGTGTGCCATTTTCGAAAATCTATCAACAACCACAAAGATAGCGTCTCGTCCCTTCCTAGACCTAGGCAAACCCAAAACAAAATCCATGGAAATGTCAGTCCAAGGATGATGTGGAACAGGTAATGGCATGTAAAGTCCATGTGGATGTATTTTGGATTTAGCCTTCTTACATGTGGTGCATCTAGAACAAATTCTCTCGACATCTCTTCATGTGAGGCCAAAAAAAATGCTCTTTCAAAATGTCTAAAGTCTTAGCAACTCCAAAGTGCCCCATTAGTCCTCCCCCATGAGACTCCCTAACAAGCAATTCTCGAATTGAACTCTTAGGAATGCATAGTCTGTTTCCACGAAACAAGTATCCCTCATGTTTATGAAACTTATCAATCGCTCCCTTTTCACATGCATCAAACATAGTAGCAAAATCAGATCATGCACATACAACTCCTTAAGATGCTCGAATCCAAGAAGCTTAGTTCCAAGAGTTGAAATAAGCGCATACCTGCGAGATAAGGCATCAGCTACCACATTCTCCTTACCTTGCTTGTATTGGATTACATATGGAAACATTTCAATGTATTCAATCCAACGTGCATGTCTGCGATTCAACTTGCTCTGGCCCTTCAAGTGCTTCAGTGATTCATGATCTGTATGAATGATGAATTCCTTAGACCACAAGTAGTGCTGCCATGTCTCTAATGCTCTCACCAACGCATAGAGCTCTTTGTCGTAGGTAGAGTAGTTCAAGGCAGCCCCATTGAATTTCTCGCTAAAAAAGGCAATAGGCCTCTTGTCTTGCATAAGCACAGCACCTACACCAATACCAGAAGCATCACATTCGATTTCAAAAGGTTTAGAAAAATCCGGTAAAAGTAGCAATGGGGCTGAACTTAGCTTTTTTTTAAGCATATGAAGGCCCTTTCTTGTCCTTCTCCCCACTTGAACCCAATTTCCTTCTTGATAATTTCTGTTAAAGGAGCAGCAATAGTACTGAAGTTCGGCACGAACCTTCGATAGAATCCCGCTAGGCCGTGGAAACTCCTCACTTCAGTGATGGTGGTAGGTGTAGGCCAATCCTTGATTGCCTTTACCTTCTCCTCATCAACTTCCACGCCCCTGGCACTAATAACAAAGCCGAGAAAAACAACTCTATCCAAACAAAAGTTGCACTTCTTGAGGTTAGCATACAATTTCTCTCGCCTCAAAGCTTCAAGAACAGATCTCAAATGCACAATATGGTCTTCCAAACACTTGCTATAAATCAGAATGTCATCAAAATAGACTACCACAAAATTTCCAATGAAAGCTCGCAAAACATGATTCATAAGTCGCATAAAAGTGCTAGGTGCATTGGTTAAACCAAATGGCATTACCATCCACTCATATAAACCGTGCTTTGTTTTAAAAGCCGTTTTCCATTCATCTCCTTCTCTCATGCGAATCTGATGGTACCCACTTTTCAAATCAATCTTAGAGAATATAGTGGAACCATGCAATTCATCCAACATGTCATCTAATCGAGGAATGGGATGTCGATATTTTACCGTTATCTTGTTCACAGCTCGACAATCGACACACATTCTCCAGGTCCCGTCTTTTTTGGCACGAGCAGAACGGGAACAGCACAAGGACTCATGCTTTCACGGACATGTCCTTTGGCTAGTAACTCCTCAACTTGCCTTTGAAGCTCCTTAGCCTCTTCTGGATTACTCCGATAGGCTGGCCGATTTGGGATAGGGGCTCCTGGAGCAAAATCAATCTGATGTTCAATCCCTCTTATTGGTGGTAGTCCCGGTGGCATTTCCTCGGGAAAAACGTCTTCGAATTCCTGCAAGAGAGAGAAAAAACAACACTAGGCAAAGTAGAGTCAAGGTCAGAAATAGATAGATAGACCTCCTTGTATAAGAACAAGATCATTGGTCTGTTAGCCTTACAAGCACTCTTGAGTTCTCTTTCTTTTGCATAAAAACTCATTTTTTTCTCCTTTTTTTCGGAGATGGCTGAACTTCTATTTTCCACTCTTGTTTTTCTCATTCTCTCTCTTTCTTTTCTCTCAGAATCTTTCTCTTTTTGTTTTTCACCACACTCTCAATTTTCTCACCAAGGGACTTCCTGATTCGAAGCTGGTCTTCAAACACCTGTTTAGGTGTCAAGGGTGCAAGTGTTACCTTCTTTCCATCTTTGACAAAGGAATATCGGTTCCTATGCCCATCATGTTTACCCTCCTATCGAATTGCCATGGCCTTCCAAGCAACATATGGCTGGCACTCATCGGCACGACATCACAAAAAACCTCATCCCGGTACTTCCCAATATTGAAAGATATAAGGACTTGTTTATTCACTTTACTTCTCCGCACTCATTCAGCCATTGAAGTTTGTAGGGTTTGGGATGCTTCTGGGTACAAACCAAGCTTGTCCACCATTAGTTTGCTAGCCACATTCACGCAACTTCCCCCATCGATGATCAGTCCACAAACTCGTTCCTTCACATAACAACGAGTGTAGAAGATATTCTCCCTTTGCACCTCGTCACCATCTTCTTTGCATGAGCATGGAGAGCTCGCATGATAACCAAGGCTTGACCTTCAACAGCATACTCTACATCACTAGTATCTTCAAGTGAAGAATAGAACCATTATCTTCTCCCCAGTCTCAATATCCCCATTCTCCATCATAATCATAGTCCGCTTGTTCGGACATTGGGAAGCTATGTGACCTGAACCCAAACAACGAAAACATTTGATATCACGATTTCTTTGAGGTTCGGACGAAATTTTACCCCTATCCTTGTTGTTGGTTTGGATTTTGGTGGTGTCCCCCTTTGGCTTATAATCAGCCTTCTCGTCTGATTTCGAAGAGGAAACCCACTTCGATTTCCAAGACGCTGATCCTAAAGCTTCAGCCTTTGAAGTTGATCGACCCCCTCTCTTGAGTTGTCTTTCAACCTTCATGGCCATGTGCACCACGTCGTCAAGCTCCACATAGTGTTGCAGCTCAACAACATCAGCAATCTCTCGGTTAAGGCCACAGATGAAACGAGCCATAGTTGCCTCACGGTCCTCTTCAACATTAGCCCTTATCAAGGCTATCTCCATCTCCTTGTAGTAATCCTCCACCGACTTGGAACCCTGTCTCAGACTTTGCAATTTCAAGTGTAAGTCACGATAATAATGGGTAGGAACAAACCTTCTTCTCATTACTGCTTTCATTTCCTCCCAAGTGTCAATACGAGGCTCGCGATTTCTGCGCCTATTCACAGTTAATTGATCCCACCAAACAATGGCATAATCGGTGAAAGCAACTGCAGCAAGTTTAACTTTCTTTTCCTCCGAATAATTATGACAATCAAACACAAGCTCAACCTTCCTTTCCCATTCAATGTAAACATCAGGATCATTTTTACCTTGGAATGGAGGTATGGTCAGCTTAATCGAACCTGTGTTACGGTCAACTGCGTCTCTTTCACGGTACTCCCTACGAACAAAACGCCTCGGTCTTGCCCCTCTTCCTCTAGGCGCATCAGAGTCCACTTCATTCTCCTCGTCATGTAGATAATCAAAGTATCAACAGGTGGCATCTGGTGCGCTCTCCTAGGCCGTAGTCCGGGACCTTGCTGTAGCTGTTCAAATCGTTGGTCTTGCCTATCTAACCTATCTCGGAACTCGTTGAACACTACGTCCATGCGCTGAAATTGTTGTTGCATGGCTCGTAACATAGTGTTCACGTCAATTCCTCCATCGTTTCCAATGCTTTCTTGAGACATGATGAAATCTGCAATTAAAGGAACCTTGCACACTCCCTTACGTGTTTACACTCGGCAAGATGTCGCTCAAACACTCGTGTCTTCACTCAAAATAGGCTTTTACCCTCTGATGTTCTCACACACTTTGCTTTTTTTTTTTTAGTTTCCTCCTCAGAGTTCTATAGCAACTAAGCAATTCTGGTCGCAAGGTGGAAAACAAGTTCAACCCAAACAATTTATAATATCAGAACTTGAGAAACTATATTACGGCTCAAGGAAAAATGAAAAGAAGCAATCTGTTCCAATGAAGGAAATATGGATATGTCACAAGATCAAGGAACGATGAATGATCATTCTCTAGAAACGCTGAATCAATACTTTTTTTTGGAAATGATGAACGAGTACTTCCGGAGATGGTGAGACACAATGAGTTTGAAGTTCCCAAGTCGAACGATAGTATTTCCCAAATCAGATCAGAACTTATAGAGTAGAGGTGAACTTGCTGTCCTTTTTTTTTTTTTTTTGGTTATTCCTCAAGGACTAAGAATATATGGAATTGGTGGTGATAAAGGATAGATAAAACCTGATTGGAGCCACGGCTCTAATACCAACTGATGCAAACCCCACGAGTCCTGCCGCGAGACCCAACAATGAAGACTGGAAAACAAACCGGATTGCCAATAGAGGTTTTTAGAGTAATTGAATTCTAGCCCGTTGGTTATAGAAAACCAAGAACCAATGTTAAAAAAAAAAATGGAATATGGACCCGCTGATTATAACAAACCAGGAACCAATATTATAAAGAGATAGAATATTGACCCGCTAATTATAACAAACCAGGAACCAATATTATAAGGAGTTCGAGGATCACAAGCATCCACGCTTACAATACTCGCCAAGTTGCTGAAGAACAACTTTGGGGAAAACTCTCACAACACCCTCCCCTTACAATCAAGAATCCTCCTCCTTTAATAGAGGAACGAAAATAAAAAAGGAAAATAAACTCTCAACCAAATCAACGAAACAGAAAGGAAATAAAATCCCGTCCATCAATCCTAAAAGATTTAGCGATAATAAAGGAAACAATTCTAACAATCCCTCATTGATATATATATATATATATATATATATATATATATATATATTTGATTGGCAGTCAAATCAGCACTAAATCAGGCAAGTCGGATGTTGAATTCCCCATCATGATCATCTGATCTGCCATCATATGAGCTCTCATCAACTTGTATGATGTTCACATTCTTGACTTGTAACTCCGTTGTTTGCTCGTTGATAATGCGTAGCACTAATCCTTGTATGGCTTGTTGACTTCGCCTAGCATGTGCTCTCGTAATCGGCCCAGTCGGAACGTATACTTCGTCATCGCCAATTCGAAGTCCTTCGGGACTGAGCTCATTGGCCTGAACCGGAATCGTATCACTCCCCCACCCTCAATCTCCATGCCTCATATTGGTGTCTCTCCCAAACGACATCACCCATATCCACCCAAAGAGTAGTCACTGCCAAACGTAAATACTGCCATCGTCTGCTAAGTACTCAGTCCTGTCAATCTGCGACTCCATGGGTATCCCAAAAACTTTCCGCAGTCCACTTATAGTCAAGGTCGGTGGTCTGAAAGGGCAATCAGCCTAAAGCGTGAATCTTAGACCCAATAAGCAAACATCTAAGCTCAATGTAGAAAGCACCATGCAACAGAGTCAGACTCGTCAGGCGATGTACTCAACTACAACACAATGATCACGCAAACCATGCCAGAATGTTAGCCATCACACAAGCATCATGATACCACGTCAGGCAAATATAACAGGCTCCAGATATACCACACGTGATATCAATTCAACATTCACAGATGCAGCATGTTCAAATATTTGATGGGGATCCACCGATGGCTCAATAGCCCTTCCGGACTTTCCAGGGGATCTAGTAGCCCGGCCTCCACTGATCCCAGCTCCGTGTTTTACGCGCCTCGGGCCCGTCTCTCGGACCTGGTAACTATGTCATTAGGCACCCTTATCACTCCAGCTACCCGTGCCGAGCAAATAACAGGCGCTAGTACCGCAACCGCAGCTTAACAGCTCGACGGCCGGTACCCCTTATACTCCCTATTCCCAGAGGCCCCCTAGACACATCCGAGCCCACCTGCGCTGTTTCTACACACTCCGTTAAACGCACATTTTCCCATGGTATCATACGATGTCTCAATACAACAAACAGGTGATTCACAGTCATGCTCTGCTCACAATGTATGACCTCACATTGCATTCACAAAAATGCAGGATTTCAAATGTACGATTATGCAAGCACGCATCCCAAAGCCAACGAATATCCATGCAAGTCAGCTTTATTAACATGCGACCTCATCATGCACATGCCCATAAACACACATCTTAAGCCAATTCAATTTTGATGCCATCAATCATGCATGGCACGACCTAATTTACACTCTTTTAAGACTTAGATTTCACTATCTAAACTGTCAGGACTCAAGGGCACACTTCCCTAAGTTCATGCCTAGTCTTGAGTCTCACAAAATGTCCATTTTGCCCTCGTATTCCACCCATAAATTTTATGACCAGCGCACGTACGCACGGCACACGCAACCTTCGGGGCATAAATCTCATGTTTTAGGTCCCCATTTTCATCCTGAGTCGTTTCGACTCTTAAACATGTAACCCGACACCCGAGATCAACTCAAGAACTCATAAAATGACTAATATATCCCTGTGGACAACAAGCAACAAGAACAACCAGCAGCTCATTTATATCGACGGCCCTAAAAATACAATCTTTTACCCTAATGTCGACCCTAGAGTGAAACCCCAAGACATACTCCAATCTTAGTCAAGATTAGAGGTTCGCTTGCCAAATGCCCTAGCTCGGGCACCCACGAGACTTGAACGATGTCGCAGCGGTCCACGGTAACCTAACATATGCACGAGAGAGTGTGAGAGAGAGCCCATGAATCAAATAGAGAGAGAGATGTCCGAGAGATACTCCCTCGGGTTTGGGGTTAATCGGGGCTAAAGGTGACTCTTTTATTGATGGCGTGGACAAGGGAGATTGTCAAGATGTCGGGGGTGAGGGTCATGGTCGGTCAGAGGCCAATGGAGGTGGTCGGAGGCTAGAGAAAGGCGGTTGAAGGCGGCGGAACGGATTACCAGCGGGGGCGACGAGATTGGAATAGTCGGCTTCGGGAGCTGTTCCGGCCAGCTCCGGTGGCCGTTTGGTATAAGTGAGGTGGCGTTGGAACGGGCTTGAAGAGACGAAGAGAATAGCAGTGGTTTCATAGCAATCGGAGCACTACAAAGAAAGTTATAGCCTTCGGAAGTTAGATGGTGCAAGAAGAACCCTAGAGAAAACAGCGAGAGTTTGGAGAGTTTGAGAGGGAGAGTATCTTACTAAGAGAGATGAGGGACTTGAGGGTTGTCGAGAGAACAAGATGGAGCTTCAGTGATAGCTAGGTGGTGCCGGAGAAGTCTTCAGCTTGGCTTGATCCACGAGGATGGCGATGAGGCCAAGAGAGAGAAGGAGCTCCGTGATGGAGAGAGAGAGCTTGGGGAAAATGATTGGTGGTGGCTTGCCGAGATGAGGGGCACCGGTGTGGTGGTCGGTGAGGCTGCGAACGGTGACTGGTGAAGCTCCGGCCGGCCGTTCAACGGGAGATGAAAGGAAGAGGGGGATGTCAAAAGGGAGAGTAAGATAGAGAGAGAGGGTCTTGAGTGAGATATGAGAGGGAGAGGGAGAGAGAGAGAGAGAGAGGGATGGTGGTCATTCTTCCAAGAGACAAAAATCCACCTTTTAGGGATGAGGTGATAGGGTAGGCTTAGGCTAGGTAGGGTTTAGTCCATGGGTAGGTGTCGATGGATGTTGACAAGTTGTCATAGGTAGGCTAGGTTTAGGCTAGGCTAGGGTAGTGATGGCTAGTTACCCAAAAGTGACTGATCTAACATCAATGTGATCGATGGGACTTGAGGTGGCACTTCTTCTCGATCTGTGTGCCATCAGGATTGGGAATATTCGACTGCTCGTGACAAGCCTTAAGAGGCCATTCTAGTCTAACTCTTTAATTTTTTAAGAGAGATTCTAATCTCACAGAAAATATTCTAATCGAGATCCAGTGAGTCTAAACCAGACTAGGGGCAAAACTGCCATTACCAATATCAAATTCACTTTTTTTTCGAATCCGAGACTAAGTCTTTTAACTACAGCATTACTCGAATCATTTCCAAATCGCCTTTGTGGCATTTCTGGAGATTCGATTGTCCAAATTCAAGATTCTTTTCGCGGCCACATTCATTTAATAACGACTTTAGTAAATACTCAGGCCAACGGGCGGCTGTTAAGCGATACGAGTATCTGTCCTAGATAGCCATTCCCGTTCGATTAGTCATCTCGAGTTGATCAGGCTCGAGTGAGATTTATCTAAAGCGCTTTAATGAAACACATCCATTCTTTTATTAAATCCCGAAAATGGGTCGAAAATCCAAACTGTCACATTCTTCCCCCCTTAAATGAATTTCGTCCTTGAAATTCGCATTACACTCAGAATAACTCATTATTCAAATAAATACGGATACAGACATTTCATTTCTTCCTCGTTTGCCCATGTAGCTCCTTCTGTACTGTGATGTTCCCATACAACTTTAACTAATTGCACGGTCTTGTTCCTCAGGACTTGTTCTCTTCTATCTTCTATTTTGATTGGTCTCTCAATGTACGAAACTCTTTCGTCCACTTCAATGACTTCATGATCGAGTATATGTCCAGGGTCTGGTTCGTATTTCCTCAACATCGACACATGAAAGACATTGTGTATTTGTGATAAGCCCGGTGGCAACGCCAGACGATAGGCCAAAGTTCCTATTTGTTCTAAAATTTCGAACGGGCCTACACACCTCGGGCTTAGCTTTCCCCTTTTTCCAAATCAGGACAAACCTTGCATTGGAGATACTTTTAGGAACACATGATCTCCAACCTGAAATTCCAGGGGCTTCCGTCTCTTATTCGCGTAGCTCTTCTGACAGCTTTGTGCGGTCTTTAACCTTTCTCTGATTATCTTCACTGCCTTGACTGACTGTTGAATTAATTCTGGCCCTGTTCTTCTTCTTTCGCCGACTTCATCCCAGCAGATAGGTGTCCTGCACGCTCTGCCATATAGTGCTTCAAAGGGCGCCATCTTGATACTTTGTTGGTAGCTATTGTTATAGGTGAATTCCATCAAATGCAGTTGCTCTTCCCATCCACCTTTAAAGTTGATGACGCAGGCTCTCAGCATATCCTCTAGTGTCTGAATTGTCCTTTCGGACTACCCGTCAATTTGAGGATGATAAGCTGTACTAAAACACAACTCTGATCCTAAGGCAGCCTGCAGACTTTTCCAAAAAGTCGTAGTAAATCTAGGATCTCGATATGACGTCACTGAGACTGATATTCTGTGCAGATGGACTATTTAGCGTACATACAACTCCGCCAACTTCTCTAGGGAACTATCCTTTCGTACAACTATAAAATGTACAGACTTTGTCTATCTATCGACTACAACCCATATCGAGTCGTTGCCACTTTGACTCCTTGGTAGTCCTATCACAAAGTCCATAGTGACATATTCCCACTTCCACTCGGGAATTTCCAATGGCTACAATAGTCCTCTAGGTTTACAGTGTTGTGCCTTTACTTGTTGACACCTCAGGCACTTCGCCACATGCTTCGCCACGTCTACCTTCGTCCCGTTCCACCAGTAGTGCTGACGCAGATTCTGGTACATCTTCGTGCTGCCAAGATGAATGCTATAACTACTTCTGTGCGCTTCAGTCAAGATCTCTTCTTTAAGTTCTTCGTTGTTTGGCACGCACCATCGTCCTTTGAATTTCAGAATTTCATCCTCAGTCATTAGAAATTCTGATTTCCTCTTACTCGTATCCAACTGCAGAATCTTCTGCAGGTCAGGGTCCGTGGCTTGCAACTCCTTAATCTTCACTTGAATCGTTGGTTCGATCCTCAGGGTGGCTATCAGACTCGAGAGGTGTCCTACCTCTAACTTAATTTCGAGTCTCTCAATCCTTCAAGTAGGGTCCATTCCTTGACCATCAGACGCGCGATGCTCGACTTCCAACTAAGGGCATCTGCCACTTTGTTCGCTTTTCCTGGATGATACAAGATTTCGCAATCATAGTCCTTAAGCAATTACATCTATCTACGTTGTCTCAAGTTCAATTCCTTTTGGGAGAACAGGTACTTTAGACTTTGATGGTCTGTGTAAATTTGGAATTTCTCTCCAACCAGGTAGTGCCTCCATATCTTTAGCGCGAACACTATATCAGCCAACTCCAGATCATGTGTAGGGTAATTCATCTCATGTGATCTCAGCTGTCAGGATGCATACGCTACAGCCCGTCCATGCTGCATCAAAACACATCCCAGACCTCTTAGTGACGCATCACTATAAATCTCAAATCTCCTGAACCTAACGGAATGGTCAGCACTGGCGCAGTCGTCAATTTCCTCTTAAGCTCTTGGAAGCTTTCTTCGCATCGGTCCGTCCATTCAAACTTTGTTTCTTTCTTCAGCAGGCTTGTCAAGGGACCAGCTATCGAGGAAAACTTCTCCACAAAACGTCTGTAATACCTTGCCAGTCCTAAGAAACTTCGCACTTCGGTTACAGTCGTTGGTCTTGGCCAGTTCATCACTGCCTCTACCTTGACGGATCCACAGAGAGTCCTTCCCCAGAGATTACGTGTCCCAAAAAACACCACTCGACTTAACCAAAACTCGCATTTGCTGAACTTAGCGTACAACGACTGTTCTCTTAGCGTCTGTAATATGGTCCTCAAATGCAACTCATGGTCTTCCGTGCTCTTCGAGTACACCAAAATGTCGTCGATGAACACTATGACGAATTGATCCGAAAATTCTCTAAACACCCTATTCATTAGGTCCATAAAGGTGGCAGGGGCATTCGTCAATCTGAATGGCATAACTGTAAGTTCGTAATGCCCATACCTTGTCCTAAATGCCGTCTTTGGAATATCCTCACTCTGATTCTCAGTTGATGATAACCTATCCTAAGGTCAATCTTTGAAATACGGACTCCCCTTGCAACTGGTCAAATAGGTCATCAATCCTTGGGAGATGATACTTGTTCTTAACCGTCACTTGGTTCAACTGCCTGTAATCGATGCATAATCGCAGCGACCCATCCTTCTTCTTTACAAACAACACTGGCGCACCCCATGGCGATGTGCTAGGCCTTATAAATCCTTTATCTAACATCTCTTGCATTTGCACCTTGAGTTCCTTTAACTCAGACAATGCCATCCGGTAAGGTGCTTTAGAGATTGGCTTGGTGCCAGGAGCCAACTCGATCATGAATTCAACCTCTCTTTCAGGCGGTAAACTGGGCAACTCTTGTGGGAATACATCTGGAAACTTGCATACCACAGCCACATTCTCCAACTTCACTTCTTCACCCAACGGGTCAGTCACAGATGCCAGAAAGCCTTGACATCCTTCATCTAACAGCTTGGTCGCTTCCAGTGATGAAATCAAAGGAATCAAAGTTCCTCCTTGACTACCCACAAATTTGAATCTAGAGTGACCAGGTAGGTTGAACTGAATCACCCTGCTACTATAATCAATTACTGCGCCCTGTCTAACTAATCAATCCATCCCTACTATAATGTCAAAATCAAACATGGGCAGAACTGCCAGGTCGATCACTCCTTTCACTTTGCCAAAAAACTATCTCACAATTCATGTATCCTAACGTAACAGGGATTTTATCCTTTAACAGCGTAGTCACGTGCAGTATTATTCCTAACGGTTTCATTTCCATGCCAGCCAAACTTGCAAATTGCTCAGACACAAATGCATGCGTTGCCCCCAGATCAAATAGAGCATAAGCAGTATATCCATAGAGAGAAACAGTACCTGCGATCACGCCAGGTGTATTCTCAACTTCTCCTCGTGCAATTGCATACACACGTCCTTGCGCTGGCGGTCGGTTCAAGTTTCCTGGAGGAGTAGTAGCTGCTGGTGGTCCCGCTAGGAGTCTTGCTGTTGATTCTGCGGTCACGATTTTTCTCGGGCAATTTCTTGCAAGATGTCCCATCTGCCCACACTCAAAACAGGCTCTTTGTCCCCTTCTTAGGCAAAGATCACTCATATGCCTCTGTCCACAGTGGTGGCATCTTCCTCCAACAACAGGTGGCGGCTTTCCAATGGTTTTCCGAGCTGGTGGGACAAACCTTCTACTGTTATCCATCATTGGCCTCTTTCAGAAGCTTTTGTCATCTCGCCTAGGCACGAACCGCGATCTAGATGCGGCAGCCCTTTCGTTCGAGTCCCGTTCAAACTCCTGTGCCCTTTCATACATTGCACCATACTCTCTCACACCTGCAGTTATCAGTCGGCCGCAGAGTTTCGGTTTCAAGCCTTCGCGGAATCTCCTTGCTTTGTCCCACTCATTCTCTATTAGTCTTGGTGCGAACTTCAACAATCTTGCGAACTCAGCCTCGTACTGATCCACAGTCATTTGTCCTTGTTGGAGCCTTAGAAACTCTTCCATCTTGTGCTCCTAAGCAACCTTGGAAAAGTACTTTTCGTTGAATGCCCCACAGAAGGCGGTCCAGTTTGGTACTGTTCCCTCAGGGAAAACTCTTCCTTGATAGCCTTCCACCAATCATCAGCAGTACTCTGGAGTTGATAGACTGCTAGCGAAACCTTTTCCTCTTCAGTGCATCTCAGTACTTCAAAAGCTTTCTCCAGCTTTTCTACCCAAAGTGACGCAACCTCGGGCCCACCACTGCCGTCGAACTCTAACAGCTTCAATTTCAGAAATTGCTCTACTAGGTGGGGTGTCTGTCGACCCCCATTTCCTTGGCCATTGCTCCCGTTCGCTCCATTCACAGCGGCGAGAGCAGCTTCAGTAGCTGGGGCCACTGTGGCAGCTCTTTCTTCAGCCTGCCTGCCTAGTAGGGCTCCTACCTCTGCAAACATCCTCATAATATCCCCCATACTTGGGTTCCCTGCAGTTGGAGCTCCTGCAGTGGAGCTTCTGCAGCTTGAGCACCTGAACCAGATGCTTCTCCACCCCTTCTCGGTCTACCTTGACCCCTGGTATTCATTCCCCTGATCTCGCTCACCTAGATTTGCTATAATCCCATCGAGGAATTAAGACCTAAATCACCTCTTAGGTCTAGCAACACACAACAACAAGCTAACACGGCCACTAACAACAGTTTTAGAAAGACGTTCACATCACACCACAATTAGGGTTTAGTCTCTTACCTTAGGTCCAAACGCAATCTGCAAATTAGTGGCAACTCAATACAAACCTAAGCAAGTAGTCCAATCTAACAAACACATGCGCTATTCAATAACACACGACACGCCTAGTCTTAGTCCAAGTCTGGGTCTCTCTAGTTATATACCCATAGATCATCAACCTTATCACTCCAAGCCTTGAAAGTCTCCTATCGGGCTGACCTTGCTCTGATACCACTTCATATAGGGATATCATGCCCCGAACCTGGCGAACGCATAACATTCATGTCGGAGACCAAAACCTCATCGTTTGACCAACCTTAGCAACGGCCCAGGACACGCCGCGCCTAAACGACGTCTAACAGAATGCTACAGCAGAAGACCTCAACCCCATACGTACAATAACAGAGGGGTAGAAGAGATATAGAGATAAATTTTCAAATGCAAAGGACTTCCATTAAACTGCCAAGGGTCACATACTACAACTTTTAAATAACAACAACAGTACAACATGCGATACATAACGTACCTACGGCGACTACAAAAGCAGGACTATTGGCATCTACTAAGACTAAGCTCCCCTAAAAAAGGATCACGCGGGGGGGGATAAAACTTTAGGCGTCCTCTACATCGCTCCTATAGGCAGGTGGGATATCCTCGGGAAGTGGGCCAGGTGGGTCTATCTCCATGTCAACCTCCATCTGGTTCTCGTCAGGGTCGTCAGCACAATACACGCGGGGACCCTCCTCCCAAAAACTATCCTCGGACTCACACTCTGGTCCACTTGAAGGGTCCACCAACGCACCATCAGGAGGGGCAGCACTAGGATCCTGGGCATGAAGGACCTCGGGTGGAATGTCGAAGCTAGGAACGGCCTCAGACAGGTACTCCCCCACCCTCAATCTCCATGCCTCATATTGGTGTCTCTCCCAAACGGTATCACCCACATCCACCCAGAGAGTGGTCACCTGCCAGACATAAATACTGCCATCGTCTGCTAAGTATTCAGTCCTGTCAATCTGCGACTCCATGGCTATCCCAAAAACATTCAACGGTCGACTCATACTCAAGGTCGGGGGTCTGAAAGGGCGATCAGCCCAAAGCGTGAGTCTTAGACCCAATAAGCAAACATCTAAGCTCAATTTAGAAAGCAGTATGCAATAGAGTCAGACGCGTCAGGCGATATACTTAACTACAATACAATGATCACGCAAACCATGCCAGAATGTCAGCTATCACACAAGTATCATGATATCACGTCAGGCAAATATAACAGGCTCCAGATATACCACGCGTGACATCAATTCAACATTCACATATGCAGCATGTTCAATTATTTGATGGGGATCACCGGTGGCTCAATAGCCCTCCCGAACTTTCTAGGGGATCTAGTGGCCCAGCCTCCACTGATCCCCGCCCCTGCGTTTTACGCGCCTCGGGCCCGTGCCCCGATCTAGAAACTATGTCATTAGACACCCTCAGGTCGGCACCCTTATCACTCCGCTACCCCGTGCCGAGCACGTAACAGGCGCGGTTTCTATGCACTCCGCCAAACGCACATTTTCCCCCATGGTATCATGCGATGTCTCAATGTCACAAACAGGTGATTCACAGTCACGCTCTACTCACAATGTATCATCTCACATTGCATTCACCAAATGCAGGATTTCAAATGTACGATTATGCAAGCACGCATCCCAAAGCCCACAATAATCCATGCAAGTCAGCTTTATTACATGCGGCT
>JAGVVM010010240.1:0-12148 GCA_019149425.1 Psidium friedrichsthalianum | reverse complement strand
GGATTTTCGCAACCTCTGCTGGTTGTTTTCTCTGAGAAAATTATTACAAAAAATTTAAAAAATTTTAAATTTATTACATTTTTATAAATCAGTCTTAAATTTTTTTATTTCGCGATTTATTTTTAATATTGTTGGCATTCATGATAAATTTAATCTATTCGATAATTTTGATCGTTCGAACACGTTCCTGACGTGGATCCGATTGATATTGATAATATAATTTTTTAATAAATTATTTAATTTTCTTAATTTTAAATTTTTATTTTTTTTTTGCATATACTGTCCATCTTCTCCTCCTTTCTTTTTCTCTCTTTTTTCTGAAGGTGTAACACATCTACTTTTTTTCATCGAAGACGTCCTTTCCACCGTGATGTTTTCTGACTTAAGAGCGCACAAAGCTTCTCTGGGGCCGACAAGATACTGAATAAGTGATGGATTCTCGTGATCTTTCTTTTGCATGAAAAACAACATATTAGCTGTGCTTCCACTAATTTTAAGTGCTTGCGACTTTTCAACTTTCGTTTCGCGTACAAAAAAAAAACAAGTTTTTTTCACTTATCCTCTGATTTTAATAAAAGAAAAAAGATGCGCACGTTTAGGGGAGCACCTTTCAGTCTCTCTCATTGCGCATGTCCATTTAGCCAATTTTCGGTTGCAATGCTTTTGCATAAATCTTTTTTTATATAATCGGGTGTCCGCACGATCGTTGAGCTTATACGTTCAAATCGGTGGCTGAAAGAACGACTATTACTTAAGGGGGAATAGAGCAGCAACCCACCGCCACACCCTCCACTTAAATCACCGATGTCCAGTCATCAGGAGATTTGAACCCAGAGTCTAGCGGCATCGTGAATGCACGGTCCCAACCCACCTATCACAGGGCCACCGATGGATGGGATCTTTTGCATAGTCCTTTGTCTCTTCTTGTTCGAATAATTTCTCTAATTTAGAAAGCTGTGTGAAATGCATATGAGCTTAAAAAGTTTTAAAGGGGTCCCCAAAAAAAAATTGTTTCACTCGGTTTTGCACCGATTCGCTTTCTTCCATAGAAGTCCACAAAATTTTTCTTTCTTTTAAATTTTGGGGCTGCAATCATCAAGAGAAATGATAGTCTACTTTTTCAAAATAATGGTGCTTTGACCAACTATCATCTCTCGACACGGATATCACTTTGCCGACGCATATATACATAGATAGATCCCAAAGCATTTCATCTTGAGTGGACACTTAATTATTTTGTCAAACCATGACTTTACACTCTCATTTCATTCACATTCAACGTGGTTTACCACTATCTAACAACGTTGACCATTCATTGGTTCTCAAAAGGGATGGCGATGTCATTTGGCTGCCTTTTAACGACCCTCATCCCACAGCCGCTGTTTGTCCATAGCCATCTGGCGACCGGTCCAACAGTCCGCCATATTTGGTGGGGGTCGAAAACATTTTCTGCCCTTGAAGGATTCATCTCTCTCACGTACAGCTCCAACTTCTCTCCCTCAGAAATTTTCTCATTTTGACGTGCTAATTTAAGCATCGGAGGGCCCAATCCATAGTACAAATGCCAAGGCTTGATCCGATTGTGCTGGGGTGCGGGTTGATTTCCTTGCAATTTGTACGGACGCACTCGTATTTTCCAGTTCTAGCGTCAACTTGGTGGCCGTTTGTGGAAACATGAGGCAAATCGCTGGATTGCTCTTCCAGCGAAATTCCTCGAAAACTACACCCACCGACGTAGCTCATCCCATCACTGCTCCGCACTTGCACCTTTCTCTTGGACTTACTTTCAAATGAGTCAAAGTGGCCTTGTAGCTCTTGATAAATTGATGGAATGTTAGGCATAAACATGAGATAGGCCTTGTCATGATTGCTACAATATTTTTGCCATTCAAGAAATATTTATGATTGGATTACTCAGTATATTCTTACACTGTTAATTATCAATTCCTTTTGAGTTTGAAACCTTTGTCCTTAATTCTATTTATAGAGCAATTTTATAGGTGCATGATGTACTTGGGACGAATCTTGTCAACCCTTATCGGGGGGCTTCTCCCGTGTATGCAATCCTGCACGTGAACAATAAATGCAAGCTAACAACAATTCCCATCTCACGATTTCCGAAAATAAATAACAAAGTCCGATGATATTCCGTGTCCGCTATTCAGATACAGTAATCTATTAACCTACAGTCTTTTGTTTTTTTCCACTTTCTTAGAAGTATTCCTTTTCTGACATTAATTTTCAACTCTTTAAATCAATTTTCTGTGCATACATTTCTATTTTTCTTTTTGGCCCTTTTTTTTTACCTGCATTGACGTATACTCATTATATGAGTGACCAATTAATGAAATCGATCATAAGAGAGAAAGGAGATCGTTACTAAAGTGTTTTTTCTTTTCGCACAATATCTCGTCGTCGCTAATCTAAGATCCGGATTCCAACAAGTTGTTGAGCATAAAGCTTGTTTTACTAGGAGTCAGGGCGACTACGAGTCTAAAAGAGTAAGGACTCTTCAGTATTCGTTTGTTTAAGACTCGATGGTACGGTGATGTTAAAAGGTGATTACTTAGACGCACAATCGATAAAAGTTTTCCAGCTTTGTGTAGATCGCCTAATGGGTCCAGAAAATTTGAGTTTATTATAATTATGCTAGATGTGTGATCCGTAGGGCCACAGAGACAGGACGGAGAACGTACTTTCATTCGTCCGAGATAAGTTTTTTTTTTTTTTTTTTTCTTTTTTGTCCCATTTTTTTTTTTTTTTTTTTTAGACCATTTAAATCTCAAGGCTCGGTCAAGCATCTGTCGGATCTCTCTGAGACTTGCAATGAAGTGTGCCATGGAGCTTTGTTGATCAGAATGGGTTTGGACTTATGAACTCTTTTGTTCATGCGTGCACTTCTTATTTTGAAATTGAGCGCCCTGCAATTATTGACTCTAGGAAATTTGAACTTCCTCGAATAGATGTACAAGTAGATAAGCATCTGCAACATAGAGAAGTTCTATAATTTCAGTGTTATTAAAAACCAAACCTTCTATTTGTTCCTCCACGTCTATTTATGTGGACCGCATGATGTGCATTTGTTCACCATTTGATCCTCTTGTTGATTTAAATCTTGTAGTAGAGGACACAGATGCATGACTTTTTTTGCGGTAGGGTCAACAAGCAATAATATTAGATCTATTAATATGTTAGGACTTTGTAGAATGATGTGCTTAAGGATGGATCTAGATACCTAATACTAATATTTGTGAAACCATGGAATTATTTTCATCAAGATGGTTATACCACGGCATTATTAGATGTCTTATTTGATAAATTTTATTTGTTTGATGTTGTAGAACTGAATGTCATAATTTTAAAGAACATTCACCTAAATGCAATCAGATTTTTGACACTTGTGGGAGTAATTTCAAAATTTACAGCACTTAACCGATGGATTGAAATGCTACGACACTTGTGATATTTTGTCCTCTACACGTTATCTGTTTATGCGGAATACC
Source organism: Psidium friedrichsthalianum (assembly GCA_019149425.1). NCBI lineage: Eukaryota > Viridiplantae > Streptophyta > Magnoliopsida > Myrtales > Myrtaceae > Psidium > Psidium friedrichsthalianum. Next base: position 8,645 of record JAGVVM010010240.1, on the reverse strand, counting down.
AACTTTTCCGGTAAGCGCTTTTCAGTTATAAACTCCTGGAGGAGGATGAGCTTTAGGATGAGCAAATTTTAATTTATCAGATTGCAAATCTATTCTTCTGAAAAGAATATGCAGGAATCATTACATGATTGTTGCTGGGAAAAAGTAAAAAAGTTGGTATTATTTCTGATACAGACTGATTGACAGGTACAAAGAAGGTGAAAGGACGACCCCATAAAGCCTATCGCAATAATTCAACATCGAAAAGTGGGGTGCCCTTTCCGTGTGAAAGCGAGAAAATAAGGTGGTGAAAACACGACCACATAAAGCCTCTTCAGCAATAATTCAACATGAAACACTTCCGAAATGGAAAAGAAGGAACTTGCACTGACATTTGAGAAGAAGGAAAGGACCACTATTTTTTATTTAATTTTAATTTAAACTCTAATTATTAAATACTTATACACATTTGAATGTAAATATGTGTTTCAAGCACATTATTAATTTCACTACACTAACATGGGACCGAACCGAAGCGAACCGATCGGTTCGGCCCTTGATTGTGAGGTGGGAGTGAATCACGAGAATCGATCACCCTTAATACAAATTTCTTTGCTTGGTGTTTGAATTTTTTGTTAAGATGCTAGATGAGTATGACGTTCAACGTAAGATTAATTTTCTAATAGTGTGCCAGCTTGCGGGGATGGCTTTCCATCGGTTTAGTCTCCGTTTTTCTTCTTCTTCTTCTTCTATGGAAATGAAGTATTCGCTTTCAATGAGGTTAGCGTTTTGTTCTAGGCTGACTATATAAGACAAACTTTGCTGGCTTCCTCGAATCGGAGTTCGCAGCGTCGGGATGGTTGTTTTCTCTTGGGAAACTATGAAAAAACAAAAAAAAAAAAAATTATTGCACTTTTACATATTCAATATTAAATTTTTTTAATTTCGTCAATTAATTTTAAAATAATTTTTATATTTAGTCAATTCAATTTATCAAGATAATTTTGGCCGATAATACTGAATCCGACCGACATAATAATTTTTTAATGATATTTTATATTTTTTAAAATTTTAAATTTGAGCCGATCACTCCGGCCGATCAATACTGATCCATCTTCTTTCTCCTTTTCATTTTCTCTCTTTTTTCTGAAGGAGTGAACGCATGGACTTTTTTTAATTGAAGACCGCGTTCCACCGCGTTATTCTGCCTTTAAGAGCGACACAAGCTTCTCTGTGGCCGACAAAAGTACTGATGATGGATTCTCGTGATCTGTCCTATGCTGACAAAAACAACTTAGCTGGCTTCCACTAATTTTAAGTGCTTTGACTTTTCACTTTCCTTCCTTCCCAAAAAACAAAACTTTTCACTTTCCTCCGATTTTAATAAAAAAGACATGCGGTGTTTAGGGCACCTTTCGGTCTCTCTTTCTGCGCATGCATTTCCTATATATCTCCGTCTCTTCTTTCTCGAATAATTTCTTAGGTTTAGAAAGCCGTCTGAAAGGCATATAATTTAAAAATTTTAAAGAGGTAAAAAAAAAAAAAACCCAGCGTTCCATCAATTTACACGATTCGCATTTCTTCTAGAAGCCACAAAAATTTGCTTTTCTTTTAAAATTTGGGCTAGCAAATTCATCAAAAGAAATGAATAAGGCGACTTTTTCAAATGCAAAAAAAGTCAATAAATCCAGTCGATTATAGCTAAAAGGTGACTTTGACCGAACTAATCATCTCTCGTCACGGACACATCACTTTACCGTCGGAATATACATAGATAGATCCAAAATATTCAGTCTGACGGGACACTTTATTATTTGTCCAAAACATCACTTTAACACTCATTTCATAAGAATTCAACGATGTTACCACTATCTAAAAAAGCTGAGCTTGCATGGTTCTCAAAAGGGCATGATATGTCATCTGCCGACCTGTCAACAGTCACATACGAGGGCGAAAACATTTTCTCCTTTGAAGGATTCATCTTCTCCAATTTTAAGCTTAACTTCTCTCCTAGAAATTTTCTATTTGACGTGCTAATTACAGACATAGGAGGGCCAATTCGAGTACAAATGCCAAAGGCCTTGACCGATTGTCCAGGTGCAATTTAATTTCTTTGCTAAATATTTCTTTCCATTCATAGTATTTATGATTGAGATTATAACGTTATATTGTTGCACTATAGCTTATCAAATCTCTTTGAGTTTGAAACCTTTGTCCTATTCTATTATAAGCAATTTTATTAGGTGCATGATGTACTTGCGACGAATCTTGTCAACTCCTTATCGCTTCTCCATTATGCAATCCTCAATGAACAATACAGCAAGGCTAAAAAATCCCAATTCTCAACAATTTTTCTAAAATAAAATAAAAAGTCCTGACGAATATTCATCGCTTTTTCAGATCTAAGTATCTATAACCTACAGTCATTTTTTTTTTCCACTTCTCTTAAAAGATTTCCTTTTCTGAAATAATTCAAATCTTTAAATCAATTTTCTGTGCATGACATTTCTATTTTTTTTTGGCCAATTTTTTTTACCCGCATTGGCGTATACGCATATATGAGTGACCTATTAATGAAATCGACATACTAAGAAGGCAATCATTACTGAAAATGTTTTTCTTTTACGCAATATCTCGTCATCACTAAGTGAATTCGGATGTCTAAACAAGAGTGTTAAGCATAAAGCGCGTTTTTACTAGGAGTAAGGGCGGCCAGAGTATAAAAGATTAAGGCACCTTCAGTGTTCGGAGTTCGGACTCAATGGCACGTCACGTTAAAAGGGATTTAATAGACCACATAGAATAAAAGTATTTCCAGCTTTGGTGTATATCTCCTAGATGGTCAAAAATTTCAGTTTATTAATATTTATGTAGATGGTCGATCCTTGGATTGGAAAAAAAAAGGAGCAAGAGTATAAAACAGGCCTAGGAAAACTAACAATAATAAAAAAGAAAAGAAAAAAATATACCATTTATCTCAAGGCTCGGTCAAGCATCTATCTGTTTCATAAGAACTTGCAATCGAACTTTTGTGATCAGAATGGGTTTGGATCTTATGAACTCTTTTGTCATTCACGCATCTTCTTATTTTTGAAATTTGAGGCGATTGCAATATTACTCTAAGGAAATGAATCTTCCTCAAATAGACAGTAACAGTAGATAAGCATATGCGACGTAGAGAATTGTCTAATTGAATGCACGTACACCGCAACGAAGATACATGAGTTATTTATAGTCTTTAAACGATGACTATCTAATGTAGCAGGACGTTGTGATACAAATTATGATTAATCAGAAATATGCACAATCCCAAGATAAATATATATACAAGACTAAGTGTGAAATTGAATTTATGCGTATAAAATCTCGTACACTGATATTATGTCAGAGTTTTAGCATGTGTCCGTTTAATTTAGAGGAGATTAAATTATTAGGAGACTGATGAAAAGTTATGTTATATGTTAACTTACATCATAGTGTCCTTTTGTATATGTGGCATTTTCAAGAAATCTTGAGCACGTTGATTTTTCCTTTCTTAATATTGAGAAGCCATTTGCAAGTTCGTACACGAAACCTTGATGACATACGCATTCTCTGGAAGATGATGACAATCATACTAATAATAATTGTAATCGTAATATAATATTTACAATAAGGTATGTTTATCCTTAAGAAACAGACTAGGGGCAGCATGCGCACCCATCGTGTTGTTTCCACGAAATTACTTATGTATCTCATGATTAAGGCCAATTAGACAATCTTATCCGATGCTTTACTTGTTCTACCGAACAATTTGCCTATCGAGAAGCATCTTCTTCTTGCACGGTGGTGAAATAAGGCGGAAGTCGTTGGATACTTGGATGTTGTAATTCGAATCTGATCCGAGAGAATGAAATTGCCAGATCCAACATAATGAAATAAGGTGGAAGCGCATGATCTCTGCTGGACATCAACGAGACCCGGCGAGGGCCGACGGAGGGAAAAAAAAGAAAAAAATGTAAAGAAAGAAATCAGAAGAAATTTTTAAAAAAGAAAAAAATAGAAAGATAATTCGAAAAAAATATCAACATATTAAAAATGTCCACGTCAACGTAGACTGTGCCATGTAAGACAGTCGGCATCCATATCAGTGGTATGAGACCAAAATTGGCCGGATGTGCATAATTGACAACACTTGAAAATGTTTAGGATTTAATTGGTAAAATTAAGAGATTTAAAACTGAATTGGAAAAAAATAAAATAAGTTTAGAACTTTTTGGATAATTCTTCCGAACTTCTTTTGTATGGTTACAAACAGTGAAAAGCAAAAACCACCTTTTGAATTGTATATATGCCATGAACCCACATTGAAATTGGCATCATCGAAGTATCTTGCACATGAAATACAGTCCAATTTGGTCTTGGAAATGAAGTCAAATCCGGGAGTCCAAGACATCCCATACTTTCCTATGTGAATTTTCACATGCTTTAATTCGGATTGGATCTTGAACATCACGCTAAAATCTCGAGATATATTTTAACAGATGCTTTGCTTGCTTATAAAACTAACGCTTTATTTGGAAGAATGGAGAGGAAATAGATATAGAGTGGGTGGAGAAAATTTCAAGATTTTCCAATTACATATTGGTAAAATTTGCTATTCATTCGTAAATTTCAAATTGATTTCCCATTCGTGGGTCAAATTTCTAGATTTGACAATTATGATCTTGGGACAAAAACTTACTTTCTATCATGTTGTGACACTCCCTGAAATCATCCTTATTGCTCGACTACTGCGTAACTTAGCTAGATTCTCATTATAAAAGGCTTAATGTTGTGAAATTCAAAGATTTAAGTAATTTTTCAGAATCACATAGAGTAATAGTATGCAGGTTTCACAGTATGTTTAGCTTATTTGCCCTAAGCTTGTACTAATCTTGAGGGCACTGACTTCAAGAAAGTGAAAGTTGACTAGTCATCAGGCTCCATTTGTATTACGAAAATTGAGTGATTTAAAAAATATATATCTTAAAATGATTGCTTACATTGCTCTAAAAAATGAAAGAATACAATTTTTTTCATTGTCCACGCAATATTGAGACAAAAATTATTGTTCATAACGAAAGTATTTTTTCTTGGCTAAGTATTTCAAGCAATATAAGCTATCATTTTTAGGAAGATGTTTTTTAAAATGTTCATTTTCTGTAAAATAAGCGAAACTCTAGACGATGGAATTCGGAGTTCAATCTTAGCCCTTGAAAGGAAGGATGAAACCCTAATGCCAAGACGTCGATAATGGCTTTAAGTGATAAAACGGTGCTTTCTAAGAAAGTGAAACTTGGCTTTTCGTCATCGTCTCCTATATTTGATATATTGAAAGTAGATTGACTCAACTATTTATCCAATCGATGAGATGAATTTATTGCAAATCATATAGATTATCTATCAAAAAATGTCGACAATTTTCAACCTCACATAACCTAATCTATAAATACCAACATCATTGTAAGTATTGATCATGTGAGTCTCATTGAGCGGCGATGCATTCAATGAATGTGGTGATGTTGATCTCTATAGATCTTTTGTGTGTGTATATATTCCGCGATACATTCAATGAATGTGGTGGTGTTGATCTTTATATATCTTGTCTATGCAATTTTTTTTTCAGTGTTATTAGTTCCTCCACTCACTCCAATTTTGGCATCAGGTAAAGCTAGCCGCCAATGAGATTCTACTTTAAGGGATTGAACATCGACTAGATTTAAAAATCAATATGTTTTATGACGATGCATATCATTCTTGAGGCTCGCGTCCGTGTACTGATTATGAAGATAAGTGTCTCTTCATAAGTTGATCTTGACGGCTAAACGTGATCAGCAAGTCTTAGTTACTTTCAAAAATAAGTGAGCCAATAATTAGGCTCTATTTATTTCTCGAAAAATAAATAATTTATAAAATATTTTCGAAAAATAAATAATTTATAAAATATTTTCTTAAAATGATCGTTTATAACGCTCGAGACATCCAAGTTTTAGTTTCCTAAGGTTTCCTATTTGACTCGATCACACAACCTGAAAGATGTAGCATGAAAGAGCAACGACTTTGAGGTGGCCAGCAGAAGAATTTGGGTTTGATTTGACGATATTGGCATCTTTGCTTGTCGAGACGACAAAGTATAGTGACGAAAGAGAGCATGCTCAGCATAATAAATGTCTCGTTCGTCAAGTCATGGCTAGAATTTTTTTTTTCCAGCCAATGTTCTTGCCTTCTTTTCTTTGAATTGATGATATATTACAATATGAATGTTGTAAAATGCTGTTCGTTTGATGCGCATGTACGTCACGGACGAAGCATGAAGTTTTCCAAGGAGACATGCCCATTTCGCGGTCGAAAATCCACGTTGCATTTGATATATAGTTCGAAGGTTATTGATAAACAGTAAACAAAAAGGTTTGAGAAATGAACTTAGAAAAGTTGCGCTATTCCCATTACGCAATGAGAATGAGTACTGACAGGAAGAGTACCAAAAAAGTCATAAACTTATTGTATTAAAACCATTCAATCCTAAGCCATTCAATTAGACTAATTTAGTCATAAATATTTTACATTTATGTCAATGTAGCCCATTGACCAATTTTGATCGGAAATCGCTAACATAAATGCTAGCCGTTCTACGTGACACGATCGACAATGACGTAGACAAATGATATAATTTTTTAATATCCTTTCTTTCATTTCTTTATTTTTCTTTTTTTAGCGGTCGCCAGCTACATAGGCGATGGCGGTGGGCCCTTGCCAAGATCGCCCTCGCCGGCCACAATATTGAGCCAATGTCTATCAATCCCAAAAAGTGGACACTTTGCATAGACTTGATTCGCATGGATCGGATCAAGGGATTGAGTCCAAAGAAGAAATTACCTAGAAGTTGATCAATAATCGCATGAATCGCGCTAATGGATGAGGTCTACATGAGAAATTACCTAGAAGTCAATCAATAATGATAAGAACCGATTGATAGAGGTTAGGTTGAAATACTTGTACAAAAAGCATTTGATTCATTTTATAATCTGGTCAAAAGTAGGGTTTTTTTCCAAATTAGGTTTTTTTAAAAAAATATTTACCGATTTAGGTTTTCTAAAAAAATAATTACCGATTTGGGTCTCGCGCGGCACTATAAGTGCCGCACGGACTGCCACGGACTGACACACCGGTAGGTGTGTCAGTGTAATGAGCCGTGCGGCACTATAAGTGCCGCACGGCTCTCGTTTCAAAATTGCCAAGCCATGCGGCACTATAAGTGCCGCACGGCTTGTTAAAAATTTCCCCACCGTGCAATTTTTTGTTAATTTTTACAATTATTTAATTTATCGATTTTTGACGTAGTGCGGTACCTAGCGAATCATGACACTATTTATTTAATTTATCGATTTCGAAAAAGGATTTTTTTTTAAAAAATTACCGAATTAGGTTTATTTTATTTTATTTACCGCTTATGGTCCCGTGCGGTACTATAAATACCGCACGGGACCCAAATCGGTAAATAAAAAAATTAACCCAATAAATGGATTTATTTAAAAAAACCCATTTTGGGAAAAAAAACTTTTTCTCGCTACTCTGGAGTTTTTTTTTAACCCATCTCTCGCTTCGGACTTTACATATTTGTTTAAATTGGTTCCAAAAAAAATTACTCATTTAAAGAATTTTTTTTATTTACCAATTTGGAGGCCATGCCGCACAAGTCTCATAGAGCACTTAAATTATTTTATATATTTATGATACTTTATAAATATATAATTTTATTTTGAAACTTGGTTTAATAACTTAATTATAAATTAAAATTTTGAGAAGTTATAATATATTTGCTAAGCATGTCAATAATTAAAAAATTATTCGTAAATGATAATTGGTAAGATATATGAAGAGATATATGAATTTTAAAAGAACGTAGATATAACATATGAAAAACTAAAAAAAGCGTTTGTACTAATTTTAGTAATAGATAACAACTCTCAGCTCGATTACAATCAACTCTAATGTCGGTGTCCTCTATGGCCTCCTGTTCCGCAATGAGGTTGTCTTCGTTCTTCGGCCGTTCTGGTATTATACCGACGACGAGGTTCGGACTGAGGTGGATGTGTAGACGATGATGGCATATCCTGAGAAGATAATCCATGTTCCGATGGTACATATCCTACGGTAGAAGGGTATGAGAAAAGCGGAGAGAAGTCAGATCCATAAGAACTAGAAGGATAAGCTGGATGCTCTGGGCTGGAAAACTGATTGAACCCTGCATTAAAATATATCTGATCGAACCCTGAAGTGAATCCCTGAGTGAAATCTGTCGTATCATAGGACATTGGGTAAGGGACGGTATCAGCATTAACTGGATGAGCTGGGCTCGTCCTCCGGGTCGACTGAACAGTCTGAGGCATGTCATCCTCGTGCAGGCTAGTGGGAGCTGCAGTAGGTGCTGGTTGGGGTGGTGGAATCTCTCGGAGCCGCCTCTCCTCATTGTAAGCGTATAAGGTTGCCTTAGATATCCTCGCCAAAGCCCGCAAGGCATCCCTCATGTGTTCCCGAGTAGCGGATGAAGTTAATGCAGTGGAGCTTAAGTGTACCATTTGCTCCAAACCATCAGCCTATTAATGAAATAAAAGTAAGTAGAAGTTATTAAAATCCAATAACTT
>JAGVVM010010238.1:0-19606 GCA_019149425.1 Psidium friedrichsthalianum | reverse complement strand
TCTCAATAATTGACCCCAAATACAAATGGACAGAATGGTGAACAGTATTCTAGGCTTGTGAACAGTACTCAAGGTGTCGTGAACAGTAATTTCAAAAAACTATTTGGCCCGTTTTTGCTCTACATATCCTAAAAATCCATTTTTTGGTACCCGAACCTTATGGGACCCACACAATCACCACAACAGCTTATATCCAGCCAAGAAAGCAACATACCCAGCCCAAATAATATACCACAACCTCGCCACAGAATCGATTTCCACAAAAATCGCTAAATCAGTCAATTTTTCTACACCGATTTGCCTCGGATCGCACCCTAGAGTCTATACAAGAATCATCTAACATCCTACTCGAGGTTTAGGGGGTTGGCTTACCTCGATGAGGCTGAGTCCAAGCCAGACGGGCAATGGAACGACGAACGGCCTAGTGGTGATCGGTGGAGCACGACGGCGTCGCGGAATCCGGCAAAATCCAAGGAAACCAAGGCTGTTCAAGGGCTGAACGGGGTGGTTCTCAAGTTGAAAATCAATATTTTCACATGAAATTGAGCTCTAGGGGCCACTGGGGTCAACATATATCAACGTGGGTTATATGTCAAATTCGGGTAACAGAAAACGGGTTCGTTGACTGAAACGGCGAAGCTGATTTGAAAGGTCAAACGATCTCGGATCGAAGTGATTCAAAGTTCTGTGAACTCAAATTCGATAGCACTACAACATATCCAAAATGACAAAAATTCAACTGTTAGATTTCCATCGTTGGCCAGTTGAAGTTGACAGCAGAAATCTAGAGCCAACAGAGAGAGAGAGAAAAATCCAAAAATTTAGAGAGAGAGAGAGAGAGAGAGAGAGAGAGAAAGTAGATTTATGACTTTGGGCTCAATTATTTAAGTCACTATTCATCGAAAATGACATAAATTGAACGAATCGACTGATTTTTGGACTATCAGTAAATTTTCGGACTGATAAGGGATTGGGCCTCAATAATTTTGGTCAAACTAGTTAAATTGATCAAAAAGATGACCAATGAGACATTTCCCAAAATTTGTAAAATTTCAAGACCGGTAGGGGCTCAATCGGTGTTGATTTGGCTCAACCGTGATCAGAAAATAACTTAGAATGCCCACCAAACAATTTTTCTAGCCTCGTTAAAATTACTATCACCCTCTAGCCTTTGATTTTGGCACAAGCCAGCAGCGAGATAGAAATTTTCAATTTTACCATTTTCTCTAGGCATTCCAATGCCAAGCTGCCAACTAATTTCAACCTCTATAACACTCTTGAGAGTCGATTGTCCTATTCCGAAACTCAATTTGTGGCCTCATTCATAAGACGACAGTTTTAAATAAATTCTCAAACTAATGGGTGGCTTTTAGGAGTCACGCGTATCGATCATTTAGTCCACGTGCTTATATTCCTAGCTAGCTTTTCCCTTTCGGTTAGTTATCCCGAAATGATTAGTTTCAAGTGAGATCCATTTATGGGACCTCTATGAAATAACCATTTATATTTCAAATTCCAGAAAAAAGGATCGAAACTCAGGATGTCACAGGTACTTCTAATTAAGTTGCCGATTATCTCTTGACATTTGAGGATTACTACATATATGTGGCTCACTGTATTTAGTTATTTTTCATAACTCAGTACTTACTTAATTAGTTGTACATTTTCGAGAAAAGATGAAATGGATTAGAAAGCTAGCTTGAGGTAAATGAATTAGAACTTGACTGGAATGAGGTTGTTAAAATAGTGAAGGGAATTTCAAATTAAATGACCATCAAATTGATAAATAGGCCAAAAGAACGAGAATAGGACCAAGAGCCAAGGATTGGGCTAGATCCATATTTAGACTAGCCCAAGCCAGTTTGAGCCACGTGGAATAATGGGCTCGACAAGAAGAAGCCTGATCCCAGCAACCTTGGGAAGAAAGGGTAAAGTAGAGGCCCAAACAAATATCTTAGAGGTGGACTCAAGCCCAATTCGGCTCTAAATTTGCGTGGCCCAGACTGTAGATATCAAGCCCAGGCACCCAAATAACTGCTCTCCGCCAATCGGTCCCATATAGTGACCCAGAATTCGGCCCAAGAGCAGCTCTCTAACGCCTAATGCTGAATGGATGAAATAAATTAAAAGGTTGACCCATTTGAGAATAGCCCAATTCGGCTCTACTGGCCCAGCTACTCATGAGCCCCTCTCCTTTCCTTAAGTTGCCCCTTCGTGGATGTCGCCGAGGAGAACACTGGAGTGGAGGAAAAGCTGAGAACCAAAGAAACCCACTTCCTCTTGCATCGGTTCGCGTCATCTCATCGACTCCAGGAGGGATTATTCGGCAACCAATGAAGGAAAGCTACACAGAAAATTCACAGTGAGTTAAGCTCTCTAAGTTGTTCTTTTGCTATTCAAAGAGCTCTGAAAAACGCTGGATCAAGAGGGAGAAAAGAGTTGTTGTTTTGCGTCTGTAGGTGGATGCTTTAGGCGTGCTTGAAATTTATAGGATAGCGTTAAATTATTGGGGATGAGGAGGCGTCAGCGCGAGTTGATTCTCTAAACCGTTCACTAGTTGCTACAGTGCACATGTCGGGAATGAGGAGTTAGGGTACGAATAGGCTGCTGGCCAACCTCGGTTGAAGATGGTGGTCAACGATATTTAGTTGAAACTCCTATTTTGCATGTCATGGTAGGACAATGGGTGTCGCAGATTAGATGTTTGGCCACAAAATTGGGAGGTGCGGCACATGAGGACTGTTTGACTCTGATGCAACAAATGTAATTCAAAAAATTTTCAAGCTTTGATGGTTAAGTTAGTTGCATTGTCCCTGAATGTTAGTAGAGTAGAGGGTTGTGAAATTTGAGAGAACTACGTCAGTAGTCGATTACCATAGGAAGCGTTGGTGTGAGGTTCTGCATGTGTAAACTCAAAATGGAATTATGTGGGCGAAGGGCTTGAACTGTCTGGCGTTTTGGTTCTGGTTAGACCAGACTTTGCTAGTGTCGGTTGTGAATTGGGTGGATGAATCACTTAAATGGAATGGCAAACAAAATGATAAAAAGAAAAGGGGAGAGAAGCGAGTTCGTTACTAACGACGTGCAAGAGATATTGCCATTGTTGATGTAGTCTTGTATGGTTCGTTTTTTCGGCTGAGTTAATGAGGTAGTTTAGCACGTTAACTGTGGCCATAGCCGCAGTAGAGAGCTGAGGACCGAAGTGCTTTAAAGGGTGGAAACTGAAAAGTTAATTAGGCCAGTTTAGATTTGCCCTGTTTGTGATCATGATTTCTTCATCGGTTGACTTTGGAATCTACTTTACTGTCTTAGCCTCTTGCATGGGTGATATTCAAGTGCTAAAATGGGTTTGTTGTTAACCACCTCACTCGCAAATGCGATGCTCTGCTTATGATAGTAATGCATGATAAAGTTGCATATAATGCAACATTTTACAAAGGCATGCATTATTATAAGCATGTCGTGTTTATATATATAGCTCGACCTGATACTAGATATGATTTGTAGAGACGGGTGGTACTCAAAGGAAATATGCCCCATGGAGTTTATGAGAAGACCTGCTGTGTGATCTAGACCGGTCTCGAAGGCGGAATGAGACAATATGAAGTTTGTGTAAAGACAAACTAGTCCACTTATGAAACTATAATTCTCTATGTTGCGCGATGATGGTCTGGACTGTTTAAATACTTTTACCTTGTTACATTACACTACTTTACTCTTTTATCTTGGTGCTAGGCAAAAGTTATGCTTCTTGGGTCAACGTTGCCTATTGTTCATTAAATGGTCAAGTGGATGAATTAGGAACTTAACTCACTAAGATTTTTATCTCACTCCTTGTTGTTGAAATTTTTTTATAAGTAAGTAACATGGCGAAGCAGCCATCCAATTTTCATGGGAGCATATTTTGGTTGAGACTGCAGTCCTCGATTTTTGTATAGTGGATAGGGCCCTTGGTGATTTTTTTGATGCCACTCGACGTGTTTTCCATATATATGTAAAATGAACCCGACATTTGTCGGCCATAGATAAATGAAGTACTGTGCTTTTATTTGTCTGTTCGTTATCTCATTTAAAAATTTAAAACGTCAAGCCGATAATATACGTGGCGAACCTAGGATGCCATGGCTCTGAGGATGGATTGCGGCCACGACATGTATGGAGCCTCCAACCACACGGTTTATTTGGATTACCACACTTTATCGCATATATTGCCTTTTTTTTTTTATCTCTTTATTGCGAAATTGATGATGTCTTCTCAGAAAATACGATTTCGCAGCCAACTGTATCGCATTTCATGATGAAAATAACATCTCGACATCAAATTATTTTGATGAATCAAACAACATACAACTCGACTTTGCTCTTGTATTTACTTGCATCATATCAAAGTCAATCTCTAAATAGGATGGTGGATGTATCAACGGCAAAATGAGATTATTGCAATAAATATTGTAGTAAGCCTCTATATTGTCACATCTGTCATCTTTTTCATCACTATCATCATCATCATTATCATTGTAGTCCACGTACTGATTATCCACACCAACGTCATCGTCACCAACATTGGAACCTTTCCCAGCTGATTTTCTATTATATTCAACTCGTACTCAATTGTAGCATGTAACTCATCAAATGTATATATGTTTTCAAAATCAAACATAGTAGATTGTCCACCTTTGTAATCATGTCAATATTTATTTCGTACTATTCTACCTCTCTAGTGCACAGCCGCAAAAGATCTTGATAATATTATGCTAAATAAAGAAATTACAAATTATTTTGCATCTAAAATTTAATAAATCTTTTCCCCTACACATTAACAAATTAACATTATAACTATCAATATAACAAGTGAAATAAATGTCATAACAAAATAAATAATAATACAACGGATGCAAAAATAGGGTAAAAAATATTTACGAATTTATACATTTTTTTTAAAATTTTTACAGATTTAGGGCATGTGTGGCTGCTTCACATCCATTTTTTGGGTTTTTCTAATTTTTTTCAATTTTTTAGCTTTTCCTTTTTTTAATAGCCCTTTCTCATTCCTAAATTCGTAAATATTTTTTAAGAATACCTAAACTCATAAATATTTTTTACCCTATTTTTCAAAAAAGCCTTGTAGCAGCCCATATAGAACATAAAAACACAAAAACACAAAAAAAAAACGTTATAAATATTACCAAAACATTAATTTTTGAGATTTTCTAGAATTTTTGGAACAATTTGCCCTGTGAGAGGCAAAATCATCATTTTAGGAAGAATTGACAGCCAAAATCACAAAATATGGATTTGGCTAGTTAAGCTTAACCATTTTCATTTTTTTTTCTAATTTTTTGATTTTTGTTTTGAATTTTTAGAAACAATTTACCTATAAGAGGAAAAATCATCATTTTGAAAAGATTGAAAGGGAAAAGCCTCCAAAAATAGGATTGGTTAGTTAAAATGACCAATTTCTTAAGTTTTGAGAGTTTTGGGAATTTGGAATTTTTTAATAATTTTTTCAATTTTTTTTTATTTTTATGAATTTTACCTTTTTTATTATTTTATTATTTATTATTTTGCTTTTTTAATTCCTAAAAAAGTGATCCAAACCAAGGTAGTAGACCCAACCACACCAGGCATCCAACTTGGGCCTTAAGGGCCTAGGTTGGTCTAAGACAAAAAAACCACCTTTGTGCTTGACCCAATTCTTGTATTTTTAATGATTTTCAAAAGGTCCAAAACTAAAATCTAAATTTGGTCCGAATGCGATTAGATTTTAAACTAGGCCCACATGCTAGCCTAGTAGCCCATATCATACTCCCCTTACTGTTGCGACTCCTAAAAGAAAATTTTCGTTCAGGGTTAATGGATTATTAGGTTCCCTAACTAACCTAATTCAGACCCTCCTAAGTTCTATAGAATCACAACTTATATTTTTTTTTTATGCAAAGTTTTCAATTTGGAGTCGCCATTAGTCGTTCTTGATAGGTTGATTGAGAATCTAAATAAATTAACGGGAGAATTAATTTATTTATGTGAACTAAAAAAAAATGAGTCCGGAAACTTAATTACATTAATTTGGAAAAAGTAATGCCATTTCGATATCAAATTTCATGAAAAATCCTTTTCCATTAATGGTTGTAAATTGAATGACTTTTCCTATGAAAATGATATGAATAACCATGTATATGTAAAAATGATTTTTTTTTTGTAATTTTTCGGATTAAATGATGACTATTATGAAAACATGCCTTAAAATGAGTTATCATCCAATTTAATCTAAGAAAATGATTTCTCAAAGTCTTCACTTCTATTAGATGATATTTATGACATAAAAACAGACTTTTGGCATGATTAACTGTTAAAAAAATGAGAGTTATTTTTTTTTTTGGGTTTTGTATTTAATGAAACAAACAATCAAAATGCAAAGAACAAAAATGCCCATAATATGCTTTTAATTTCGATTTTTTCAATAAATTCACTCATTTCCAAAGATTTGGACTAAAGAAGGATTTTATCTGCTACGTTCTCGAAGATTCGAGCCAGTATGCAGATAATTCATATAGAATAACATCATCCTTTGTTACCTTTGTTACCAAAGGGCGAAACACGAAATTCTATACTAAATTGCCGTCCCATTCCACAAGATCGTGGCTAAAGCATGCAATTTCCGAAGGGTCCAAACACAAAGGAGCATATATTATGAGCATGTTTGTTTAAAAATGTGCAAACTTTATAACAATCAAGCAATCAAATAGACATGAAAGAAAGAAAAAAGTAATTTAATCTTCTAAAATAAAAGGGGTGACCAAAAATATGAAGTGGGGGTCAACCTTTCCTTTTGGAATTATGAATTGAAGTTTGAGAAGATTATCTTTAAGGTTTGAAAATTTAACTTTAGATAATTCTCAAAATAAATAAATAAATAAAAACCCAAACCCAACTAGACATTATCTCTAACATCTAATATCATCTAGAAATCGCAAGATAAGTATGTTCAACCAATGGATAAACATTCCCACCAAATCACATACTGGAGATAATAATTGAGATCAAGAATTCATCCGCGACAAAGCAAGACTTTATCCACGTTATATGATAATGTCAAACAACTATAGGATAGGATAATCCAACCAATCATGATAAGATTCGAAACAAAGAGGCTATCCACCAATTGAGCAATTCGGCCGAGAGAGAGTGTATGCCGAAAAATTAATTTTTGGTTCACAAAATTCTTAACTTTTCCGATTCATCCAATTTGATAAAAAATTATGAACAATTTTTGAGAAAAGAGATTTCCAACTAATTTCATCAATTATCAGAAAATTTCAATCAAATTCATCCAACTTCATGATCAAATCAAACATGCTTAGAAAATCTAGAATTTCTATGCAACAAGTATCAATTTTCGGTTTTAGCCATGAATTGATGAAAAATTTTAAACTTTTCGGTATTAATTGTAAAATTGACGTGCTCAAAGAGATCCAAGAACTACAATGCAAGTTACCAAATTAACAAGCATAGATCGCAATCAAAAAGTGATAAATTTATACCTTTATCAAGCAAATTCCAGCATGTTCGAAGCTGCGGATCTCGCCCGAAACAGCCTCTTTTGAGCTCGATTTGCTACCAAATGATCTAATTTGAAGTCAAACTAAAAGCTTGAACACCAAGCAAACTTCTTGGACCTAGCAGCTGGGGACTTCGTGCGTGCGTCTAAGAGAACTTGGCAAGATGAATTCACAGCAACTAATCTAAGCTTGAATTGGCACCGAAGAGCAAGTGATCTTGTCGTGACCTGATTCGAACTTGGCTTGAAGACTTGCGCACCAAGTTTAGGGATGGACCGATCGGCTAAGGACCCCTCGTGGCATGGCACGTTTCAAAGGGGGTGATGGCCTACACGATAGTGGCAAATAGCGAGGACAGCCAGGACTTGGTGATGCGCGGTACAGAATCGAGATGGCTTGAAGCAACCAGGTCTTTGGAATGGGATGGCAATTTAGTATAGATTTGTGTTTTTTAAGTAAAAAAAAATAATTTGTGACCCATTTTCGAAAAAACCTTTGAAAATCATCCGGACATGACAGTGCCCGTGATTACCAATACACCATTTTTGGGTCCACCTCCTGGTGCGGCCACTACGACAGCCTTTTCTACGGTTCTGATAACACCAGGCTTGCATGCAATGCCGCTGCAAGTCTGGCTTCGCCGGTAAACCCTACATAACAGATGGATGCAAAGGTGAGCCAGACCCGATGTTTCTCGTCACTTGTGTGTTCCATTGATTTGCACACCCAAACTAGTAAGTTGGATTATCGTCATTGTCTATCAGATAGTTCAACCCTACATCATACTTTCAGAAAATTGTGATCGGACGAGGAACTGGATCAGAATACGGACAGCGAACCAGGAAAAATTTCAATGAATTACTATGTCCAGTTCTTCTGCATATTGTAAGCTTTGTCCACTTCATCCTAGTACATATCATACGGCATTCATGTAGTCTATGTAGTCTAACTACTACAGATGTGCTTAGTCCCATTAAGGAATAAACTGCTTACGCACATACTACTAGGAAAAAGGTTGTTATTGTACTTAACAGTGTTCTAAGAATGTTGTCTGTAACCTTTTTGATTGTTGGCAGATACAAATGGGTGCTTAATCCCAAATGCAACTTACTGCCTGGGGAAGTGCGTGAACTGACTTGGTTCATATGTCTGCGTAGGCAACAATAATAACGTGGCCATGATAGGTAAACGTTATGCAGGAGATTTGAATTGATCTTCTAATGTTCAAATTTAACATGAAAAACTATGTAAGTTGTGCTCTTAGTCGCCTCGAATAAATTAGAGATTTCCCTAAAGCAATTGTTCTCAACTTTCGTCATGTAGGTGTTGGCAGTGGTTTTGGAGCCGTACTCTTCCTCGGTTTGTTTTGGTGGTTCTACAAATTCTTAAAGAGGTGACATGCGATCAAGCTTAAAGAGAAGTTCTTTAAATGAAACAGCGTTTTTTGTTACAACAACAACTATCTTAGGACGAAGGCAATCGCATGGCCAAAGCAAACTGTTCACTTCGAAGAGCTAGAGAAAGCTACTGATCAGTTTAAAGAGAAAAGGATCCTCCGTCAAGGTAGCCAAGGAACTGTCTACAAGGAAATGCTGACAGACGGGAGGATCGTTGCAGTCAAAACGTGGAGAATTGTAGACGAAGGACAAGTCATTTATCAATGAGGTTGTCGTTCTCTCTTAAATAATCATCGTAACATTGTTGAATTGTTGGGATGTTGTCTGGAAACGGAGGTTCCACTTTTGGTGCATGAATTCATTCCGAGCCGAACTCTTTATCAGCATTTGCATAATCCAACTGAAGCGTTTCCACTGTCATGGAAATGCGATTGAGGATTGCCACCGAAGCAGCCAGAGCTCTTTCCTATTTGCACTTCACTGCAGCCATACCCATTTACCATGGAGATGTCAAGTCTTCAAATATCCTCTTGGACGACAAGTACTGGGCCAAAGTAGCTGATTTCAGAACTTCGAGATCGGTGGCCATTGATCAAACTCACTTGACCACAATGGTCAAAGGAACAATTGGGTGCTCAGACCTCGAGTATTTTCAAACAGGCGAGTTCACGGACAAGAGCGACGTCTACAGCTTCATGGTAGTCCTAGTCGAGCTATTGACGGGCAAAAGCCAATCTCTGCTAATAGGGCGGAAGATGGAAGAAGTTTAGCAGTGTATTTTATCGAGTCAATGGAGGAAAACCGCCTTCTTGACATCGTCGATGCTGGAGTGGTAAAGCAAAGTCAAGAGGAAGAGATTCTGGGAGTTGCAAATTTGGCGAAGAGATGCTTGAACTTGAACGGAAGGAATCGACCTACCATGGAACAGGTGGCAATGGAGTTGGAGTGAATAAGGCGCATCATGTCGGTCCTTTGACTCTCGAACAAAATCATCATCCGATCAACCACATGAGGACTCGATCAGTTCGAGCTTGGCACGATTTCTCTACGCCAGTGAGGCCTGAAGCTCATATATCTTCATCAGAGGTTCAAATGCTCATGCACAATTTAGAATGATAATGATACACGACATTAGTTACTTCTTATGATACATATAGAAACTGTCTTGCACGCAAACTATCATCTATCAAAAGGTGTGGTCTTATTGTTGTCCATCAAGCGTAGTACCTGATACTTGGTAGGCAATCTAGTGTTCTGGAGATAAGAATTTCCAGGATTTGGAAACACTTTAGTTGCATTGCAGGACGATTCTGCTCATTTCATGGTCTGAAGTGTTCTATAGCATCTTGCCGGTCCGATTCTCATTAATTCGAAAGATATTTGGTCTTTGCCGAAATGAAAATAGGGGCAACATGATCTCCGCAGGGTAGATTTCACCACCATCATCATCCGTCCCATACACGCTGTAGTTTGCCTCATCATCCGTCGGGTCCGCAGGGTATTCAGCATCGTCATCATCCTGCTTTTGTTGAAACTCTGCAACTCTCACTTATCAACCGCTTTTAGACATCTTCCCACCATCTTGGACCCTAACGGGTTCCGGGACCCCAATGCTGCCGTCGCAAAACGAAAATGCTCTTTAGAGGGACAATAAAAGTTGAATTAGGGTAATCTGAAATTCAGTGATCTCATAGAGAACGAGTAATATTGGGTGATCAATATACTGTGTTTTAGGGATGATGGGTTTCAAGGTGAATGTTTTCTAAACCGAACTTATTCTGTTAGGACAAATTCCTAGTTTTTGAAACCTGGAATATTCTTTGTAGATCCTGGAGCGGACCCTGTTGATCTGGTCCAGTTCTAGGGTCTACTCACGAATTGACCAATCCTTTTCTTTTTCATTATTTTTAACAATGGGGTAGTTCAAAAGAACGATGTTAAAACGTTACTTCATACTCTTTTTTTTTTGAAGTCCAGAGAGTAGAGAGCGAGAGAGAGAAATGAGAGAAGGCATGCTGCGATATAAGAAGTAAAAAAGATATTAGGGTTTAATTTCTAAAACTTATTCTAAATCGCAGGCTCTGAATGGATGGGTGGGTTCAACAATCATAATCGGGAACCTACCCACACAATACCGATTCCTGGATAGACCCAGATCAATGCTCAACCCTACCATGATTCATCTATATGTCAAATTGCTATTAAAAAGTTAATCTTCTTTCACAGATACAAACAAAATAATACAAGAGTTTTGGCAGGAGAACTGATTATGTGACTCTCCTTAGTCCACTGTGAGATTAACAGCTTATTTTGCGCCAAAAAAAAGTAACAGATAACTAGAAATTATTATGGGGCCCGCTCTTTCAAGAATTTATGGCTCATAACATGCTGCTACTCTCACATCCGCCCAAAAATCGTTATGCTAGCAAAATCATTTCCACATTCTTTGGGAAAATTTCCATGATGTCATCCATATTAGAATCTCCAAAATCAGCATATTGGTTTAAGACCCAACTCCAATTTACTTTTCAAATAGGCTATGATCATCACTGACGTGTGTTTGTTGGAAATATGTGACATCAACTTGTCACCATACTTAACAAGGAATAGTCGTAGGAATAATAGATGATGCGCATGCAAACTCCATCAATGATTGCGTTGGCGGACAAAGATCAAATAGCAGAGCAAGTGGGAAAAAGAGACTTGTAAATTATGGCTGCCATCATTTCGAGAAAAATAGGTGGAATTTTTTTTTTCATTGCTTATGAAAATAGTTAGATAAAAATTGTTATTGATGATGAAAATATTTTTTATTGATTAATTTTTTTAAGCGATATAAGCAATTATTTTTTGAGAAAATATTCTTCAAATCGCTCATTTCCGTGAAATGAACGCACCCTAAACTATGGTGACCAACAATTGATCATATGAAGTACCTGGAAATTTCCCAATTCGGTAACACGTGCAAAATGCAGACTCTGCTAATCTTGGAATCAAACTTCAAGTGGGAGCTGCCAATGTTGAAGATTTTGGAAAATTTGGCTTCTGACAAGCCCACCCAAACTCAGAGTGTACTGGTTTCATGGGGAGGTGCTTGAAAATTTAAATTTGCGGTGGCGGGCATCGAATCTGGTTCATCACCCTCTTCTTTACTAGCAATAGCAAGCTGGTGGAGCAGACTTTGGGAGAAGATGATCCTGGCGATGCCGAAACCGGCATTTCTGATGGCCTTTACTTTTATCGTGCTTGATTTCGCAGCTGCAGCACAATCATCTCCTCAGAGTCTGGCCTAGCTGGCTGTCAGGACACATGTGGCAATCTCACCAACATTCCGTATCCTTTCGGAATCAGACCTGGCTGCTTCTTGGATCCCCGGTGGGGATCAATTGCTAGCAAACCGACGACATCTCTACGCCGGTACTTAGGAATTTGAGCGTGGTGCTGTTACATATCTCCCCACCAGGTAGTTCATACTCTCCAGGCCTCATTAAGGTCAGCCAGCCAATATTGTACTCCTATCTTAATTGTTCGACCAACTAGAAAAACGACGCCCCGGCAGACTTAAGGGCCAGTGACAGCGTCTTCAGGTATTCCAGATTCACAACTATTTTGTCGCTGGAGGTTGTGATAGTTTGGCCTTGATGGCCGGCACTGACACCCCGAGGGCGGCAGTAGGATGCAAATCTTCCTGTGATGAAAACAGGACTCTTGGGTTCGACCAGTGCTCTAGTGGTACCAGTTGCTGCATGACTTCTATCCCCGATGTTATCAGCAAATACAACGTGGAGTTCAAGACTCTCAATGGCGAAACCATAGGGCCAGGGGACGTAGGACGCAGGTCCGCCTTCTTGGTCGTGAAAACATGGTGGTATTAAGCTGATTTGCATTGTTTCCTGCCGGACGTTCCAGTGAAGCTCGAATGGGCAGTCACCTCCTATGAGTAAAGCCTGCTGAGCGAATAGAAAAACGGGCGAGGCAATGACAGTTCCGCCTCCTGCTATACATACTCGACACCCGGGGCTCGAAGTCTACTGTATTGTTCGTGCAATCAAGGCTACAGAGGGAATTATTTTCTTCCCCAGGGATGCCAAGGCGAGATAGAACGTCCACTTTTACTTTGTATCTTAGCCTTATTTGTTACCCCAAGCAACGTAGAATGATGTGCGAGCTTGAAACCTACGAAAAAGCCACGAATTAATAGCTTTAATAATTATATTTTTGCTTCTTTCTTTGATCCCATTCATCATTTCATGTCGACCACATATCAATGAGTGCAAATAAGTGTGTGAATCGATTGGGGTCATACGACTGTGTAGATAATAAGATCATCACCATGATAGGTACGTTGCTATACGTTCCTTTCTTCTCCTAATCACGGAATGTGACTTCTGTGTATACATTAATTTCATTTAAGATTTTGCTAGCATAACAGCTTTTAGATGATTGTGAGAAGAACAGCACGATGTGACGGGCCTATATGGCCATCAAACCAAATTAATTAAATATTTGACCAAAAATTTTATTAAATAAAACCCTCAAATGAGAAAATCTACTTTTTCATCTATTGAAGGTTTGTGAGAGCCTGTATAGTAACAATTATGATCCAAAAAATGATTCTAATTAAAATGACTTTTTCTAATTCTGTTCCCTATATGAATTTTAGAGAATCAGAACGCGTTGGGTAACTGCCCAAAATTTCTGTTCTTGGAATAGAAATACGTTTGGTAACAACACAAAATTTCTGTTCGAGGGAACAATTGCTCTTCCTAATTTTTTTTTCATTTAAGTCAAATAATTACGTAGTTACTTTGTGAAATTTCATCATATATTTCAAATTAATCGAAGATTAATGCATATTTATTCTTTTAAATGACATATTGCATATTGACATGTAAAAATAAATATCAAGAATCATCATGAGTCATTTTCGCCATTTATTGTAGGGATTTATCAAACTTTTTGAGCGTGTGGACAACCGACATGAGCGGTACTCTCGTTTCTACAAGAAAAATGCACTGCATTGCCCACATTGGTGTGCTTTTTTGTTCCAGTAAATCAAATCCTAGCCTTAATTCATCGAAAACTTAAAAAAGAGAGCTTGCTAAGTCTTCATGATAGTTATTTTTGTCTTTTTTCCCAAAATTTTCTAAAACTAGACTAGTCTAAAGTACATAAACCTAGGCAAATCACAATCAAAGAAATCAAGTGCGCAATCAAGGAATCATGGCATAATAAATCACATCATAAACCTTAATGAAGCCCTAAGGGCTTAGAGAAATGTGGTTTGAGTTTAAATTCAAAGGTGTTTATGATTTTTCTAGAAAAGAACAAAATTAACGAAATCTAGGAAATCTAGGCCCAAATTTATGAAAATGAAGTCAAACCAACCTAATCTAAAATTCTTCTATTTTTAAGGATTTTTCTAATTTTTTATTTTTCCACATTTTTGGATTTTTATTTTGTTATCTTATATATTTTTCTTTGAAAATGAGACCTCTTTCTATTTTAGGTTGAGGAAAAAGTGATGAGAGAATTGAAAGGGAAAATGAGAGATGTGGGACTTCATTCGGTTTTGTGATTCTCGAAATTGATTTTTTTTCAGAATCAACTTTTTTTTTTGTTCTTGTTTTTGCTCCAAAACTATTTCCAAGAACAGAATTAAAATCATTTATGTTATCTTGGGGTCTGTTTGGTAACGTTTCTGTCCTCTGTTTCTGTTCCCGGGAACACTTTGGGAACAGAAACATGTTTGGTAACGCAAATAATTCTGTTTCTGATTCTGCTCCCGGGAACACTTTTGGAACAAAAATCAGAAACAAAAAAAGTTGTTTATCAAAAAAAGAACACTTTTTTAGGATCACTTTTCAAAGATGGACTTCTCAGCCTCTTCCCACGACACTTTTTTAGGATCAATTTTTTAGGATTACTTTTGAACAAAAAAACAAAAATTTTATGTAGTTACCAAACGCATTCTGATTCTCTAAAAGAACAGAATCAAAAAAGTGTTTTTAATCAGAATCACTTTTTTGGAACAGAAACGTTACCAAACAGACCCCAAAGAACTTTCTCATCTTTTTTTTTTAATTCCGGAAAACAGAATCAGAGAACCAGAATAGTTGTCATACAAGCCCTTATCATCATGTAGTGGTGGTGGCCAAAGCTTAAAAGTTCCCTTTATAATTTATTGCATAGGTCAATAAACAACACCACAATTTGCTTAAATAATTGAATACTTCATAGTTAAAATAAAACCCTAAAGTACTAACGACTCAATATCAACATACTGTTCGGACCAAAAAAAATATCAACCTACTATGACCTAGATCATTATCAAGGTAAAGTTTGGAGCGACTCATAAATAAAAAAAGAAAAGGAAAAAAAATCGAGGGATTCAAGTCATCCCCTACCAATCCCTACTATATCCTTTGGATCTCCATTTCCCAATCCAGAGAGGTCTTCTTTCTAAAAATATTAAAATTATTGTCTCGCTTTGAAAAAATTTCAAATAAGAATTCAAAATATCATTATTTTTCCAAATAGAGCCGGAAATTGACATTAGTTAATAAAAAAATACAACATGGGCGAGAGGGCTGGCCCCACCTAAAAAGAGTTTGTCTATTAGCATTCCCTTGTAAACATGATGTAAAACAGTTAGCAAATGCATATAACCAAACTAGGGGAGTGTGGTCGGACAAGGTAGAATTGAGCACTGGACCGAACCACCTGAAAAAATAGGTCTGGTTCCCAGTTCCAACGCGAATAGGTCCAATTTTTATTCCAATTTGTGGAACCCAATTTGAACAGGTGTAGGTCCCAATCCCAACTGAAGACCCACTAGAAATCAGACTGTTTTGGAACCGGTTCTTAACTATAGTAAAAATAACATAATTTCTCTACGTAAAGTCTAACTCTGTCTCGCTTTATTTGTTTCTTCCCATTCTTTTTCGCTTCTCTATATTTTTTGGGGGGTAAGTACATCACAAGTGTCATTACTTTTTGTACGGCACTCACTTAAGTGCCATAACTCTTTTTCGTTTATTTGAGTGCTATAACTTTTTAAAATAGACCATTTAAGTGCTATCGCTTACATGGATGCAGAAAAAGCTGATGCGGCAGCCAAAAAGCTAATGTGGTATCGGTGAAATATTTTGTGAATATTTTAAGGTACACATGGAAATTTTCACAATTTTTTAATTTATTTTTGCAAAGTTTTCTTTCTTTCTTGGTTTTTGTAGTAGAGGACTCTCTCTCTCTCTCTCTCTCTCTCTCTCTCTCTCTATTTGCAGAAGGTCACTGGCATCGGCGACCGCCGGGCAACCCAAGGGCTAAGGCCACCTCGCCCTAGGTTGGTGGGACCGCGACAACCCTCGGCTAGATCTAGCGAGGGCCTTCGAGCCCTCACCCGCGGCAGCCAAGGCTGCAATGGCCATCGTCCAAGGTCGTTATGGCCCCGTCGACCTAGGACAAGTCGGCCCTAGCCCCTGGCCCCCAGTGGTGGCTAGTGACCCTCGCCGCCAAGGGGAAAAAGGCCTCAAAAAAAAAAAAACAAAATAGAAAAAAAATAGAAAAAAAACCACAAAATATTAAAAAATTTAAAAAAATCCACATGTCATTAAAATAAATAATAATAATAATAATAATAATAATAATAATAATAATAATAATAATAAGTCCACGTGGGAGGATTTGTTGAAAATTGTACTCAAGTGAACGATTTTCACTGGAAGTGGCACTCAAGTGAACTATTTTCCTCTGATGTAGCACTCAAGTGAGTAAAAAAAAAAAGTTATGGCACTCAAGTGAGTGTCGTACAAAAGTTATGGCACTTGCGGTGTACTTACCCCATTTTTTGGAGCAATATTCTTATGGATGAATGGAGAATGGAGGTTAAAAATTTATTTGATGAATGGGGAATAGAGTTTTTATAATTTATGTTTTGTGTTACGTGTTTAAACTTTTTAATGTTTATAATTGTTCGTGGCTACATGTTTAAATTTTCATCATTATAGTAGTACGTGACCACATATTTGGCGGAAAGGAACTTATGTTGATCATCTTTTGCTTTGAGCCATTTTGTTGCTCATATTATTTTGTTGTAAAAATGAAATTTAAAAAAAAAAAGAGAGATTCTCATGTAGGCCTTGAAACTGGACCCAAAAAAAGGTAGGTTTTAAAACCAGTTCCAAAAAAAATGGGGTAGGTTCTAGGTTCCAAGAACTGAGAATCGGTTATAATAGGTTAGGCTCAAAGTCTCAAGTCCCGAACCTACCCACCTTAGAATTGATCTCTCTCTAATCGCAACGTTCAAACATTGTAAGAGCGGACAACATATTAAATCAAAGAAGATTGCGAGATATTAGTGTATGCAAACTGGCTACGTTAATTTTGGTAATCAAGGAAGATTTCGAGATTTTAGAAGATTGTAAGATAGTCGTAAGAGCATCGTTTCCTTTGATTATTGCAAGATCAGAGATTTCAGTCGCATTTTAAAGACTTCCTCTACTATTAATATCTTTTAATTATGTTATTTTAAGTATTTGTTTGTTTCCTAAAGGGTGACCTCCCTCTAAATAGATGCTTAAGTCATTGTTGAGATCATTATTATCATCAGAATAAACGTTTATCTTTGGAATCATTTTCTAAGTTATCTTCCTCTACGTCAAGACGGTTCCTTGGCCACCTTGACTGAGTATCCCGTTCTCCTTAAAATGATCCGCGGCTTTCTCTAACTCTTTCGAAGTGAACTGTTTGCTTTTCTCCATGTGATTGCCTTCGTCATGAGATAGTTGATATTGTGACAAAAGACCACCATTTTGTTTGAAGGACTTCTTCTTGGGCTTGATTTCATGCCTCCTCTTTATGAATTTGTATAACCACCACAATAATCCCAACACCTTCATGAAAAAAGTCAAGAACAATTGCTCTAGGCAAATCTCTAATTTGCTCGAGATAACAACAATCAACTCACATGATTTTTTTTTAAAAGCGCATGCACTGCTCACAGTTCTCTCTCGTCTCCTGTTCCGTCTACCCTGCTCATCGTTTTTGGATTTTCTCCTGTTGGTTTCGTCCAATTCTTTGTGTCGTAGCTTGCATAACCTCCTCCTCACTTCTCACCATTTGGATCTTGGGTTGGAGCCTTCACTGTGACTCCATGGCGAATCTGGTTTGAGCAGTTCCATGGCTGCTCGACCCACGATTCGTGAAGTCTCGCAGAAGCTTACTACTATGGCGAAAGCCAACTCCTTTGAGTATCTCGTGCCCTCTAAGCAAGTCATTGGTGTCTGTTTTGGATCCACTGATGTTGCCCCTGTGATGTCCTCAAATCTCTTGGCCAAGGATAAGAAAAGTCAAAGTCTATCTCTCTAATTTTCAGTTGAAGCCCACGTGACTTTGCCCCTTTTCCTTCACCAATCTTGCGGCTGAAGCTTTTCCAAGTGCCTTGTGCCTTCTTAAAATCCCACCTTCATTACAGCTGCGCTGGAACTTTCTCCTTGGCCAAATTTCGGCTGGACTTCGTTCCCCATGC
This sequence comes from Psidium friedrichsthalianum, assembly GCA_019149425.1. Taxonomy (NCBI): domain Eukaryota; kingdom Viridiplantae; phylum Streptophyta; class Magnoliopsida; order Myrtales; family Myrtaceae; genus Psidium; species Psidium friedrichsthalianum. Next base: position 1,121 of record JAGVVM010010238.1, on the reverse strand, counting down.
AAAAGATAAAATGTGATGATTAGAGGCCACTTATTATTATTGTCCACGTGGGGAAATCACCCCAAAAATCTGCTGCAGTTGGCCCTCCATTTTCTTCCTTCTTCGTTCCTCCTCCTTGGACACATTCTTGGCTAATCTCTGCTAAGTCTCTACTGCAGCTGCTGTTTTATTCTGTTACTGCGTTGGTCTTCTTCGTCAACCCACCGCAGCTGCTAAATCTTCATCCCTCGACTTGGACTTGTTGTTGGCCCTTCTCTTTTTCTTGGACGCACTCCATTCTCTCGGCTGAAACCTGCACCGCTGCCTTCTTGGTTGTCTCTTGGCTGCCTCTTGAATTCCAACTGCAGTTGCTTGTTCCTTCTTCTTCATTTGCTGTTGGCTCCAACCTCCTCTGCCGTGAGCTGCTCATCCTCTCGGCTGGCTTGAGTTGCCCTTGTCTTCTACTGGAACTTTTGATGTTGTGGACTTCACCCTCTCGACACCTCACTCTCTTGAATTTCCTCTCGGGTTCTCGCGTCCCTGCACGCGCACCCGGAGGAAATCGACTCGTTCGGGTCATCGTTCCGTCCGGTGAAATCGAGCTCCGTTTTCGCTGTGTACTCGTAAGACTTCAAACTTCGATATTTTAAAAGCGGATCGACCAAAAACCTCTTAGAAAATTCCCAGTTTCAAATCAAAGTTAATCCTGCTCTGCTGGTTTCTTCTTTTGCTTGTTGCAGATGCGTCCACTGCTGCCCTTTGCCTCAGTAAACTTGGGACGTCGCGGCTGGGAGTCGCTGCTGCATTTTGCTGCTCAAGTTTCGTTCACGCGCTTGGCCACCGCGCAAATCAAGTCACGTTCACCGCCCGAGCTCGGGGCCGTCTTGTTGGCTCAAATTCATCGCCGCTTGGCCCGAACTCATTGTCATCCGTAGCCCGAGCTTGAACTTGATTTTTAGGTGAGCATATTTCTAGACTTAACTTAGAATGTCGAGTATGGTAAGGACTAGTAGGGAAAATTTTATGATGAAAAATATTAATTTCTTGGACGTCAAATGTCGATTATTTATTGCTGACCATAGGGTCAATTGGTAATTTTTGTGACTCTAGAAATTACCCTGTGTGCCAATTGCTTTGCCTTT
>JAGVVM010010237.1:0-10391 GCA_019149425.1 Psidium friedrichsthalianum | reverse complement strand
GGTGTGCCTAGACCTGCCGATCTAACCAATGACAATGTTATTCTAGAATAGTTGGCTTTCATGTGGGCCGATCCGGATCTCGTGGACTTCGGGTAGGCCCTGCCGCCGGCCTATCATCACCTCCCGATCGGATGTTTCATGGAAAAGATGCTACGTTGGTGGGTGTGGCATCTGTGACCCTAGAAAGGCCGCATCTTTTGAAAGACATGTCCGGCACAACATGACGATGTATGTCACCATAAATTTATTGGACAACGTAGTTAGGCCCAAAATCAGACACAGATATTAAAAAAAAAAAGATGTGGAACTGCCACGGATCCGATGGACTTGGAACTAGAACCCCTCGAAGTAGGGAAGCTCAAAGATAGCCTCCACGCTAGGCTCGAACCAAACCAAATCTCATAACACGCGTGAACAAGCGAATGAACTATTAGGGTGCAAGTTTGAACCGAACCAAATTTTCATCATGAACTGAATATGAACGGCATCAAAAATCTAGTTCAATTTTGTTAAGATCTTTCTTTTCGATTTTATATGTATTTTTATTTTCCTTTCTTTTCTTTCATTTTATTTTTCAGTTCAAAGCCAGCAAAACCACCACCACTAGCTGTGGATCGATGAGGTCGCTGGCCCCAAGAAGAGGGCTGCAAAGCCCTTGCAAGTCGTCAATGAGGGTTCATAGCCCTTTGCTGGCCAAATCTAGCAAGGTGAGGGGCCACGACCCCACACCCCAGCGTCCCGTTGGCGTTTTACCCCTAAAAAGGAAAAAAAAAAAATTAAAATATAAAAAAGTTTATTTGAGATTTCGAGTGCAATTTCAACATCAGAATCAAATCGAAATAACTGAACCAGAAAAAAAGAAAGGGTTATTTTCAATTACCTAAACCAAAAATCGAATCGAATCAAACTGAAATGCATCAAATTTTTGGTTTGATTCGGTTCAGTTTTGACACTTATATCGATTGTGTCTGATATATTGTCTGGTTCGACCATTTTCACATACTAGGCTAGCCTCTTATAGTTTTGTACGGATACCAATTCAGTCATAGACCTTTTAATTTTATCGTAAACCTTCCAATAATTTATCAATGTTGTCATTTTAGCCAATTTGATTGAAAATTGTTGACCATGGAGTCAGTTGTTCTATGTGACATGATTGACATTGATAAGGACAAAATTTTTATTTTTTTTAATAAATTCCTAAATCTATTGTTATTTTTTCTTTGCTTTCTTTCTTGCAAGAGCCACAAAGCCCTCACCTAGTGGTTGATAAGCCTGATGACCCTCATCTGCCGTAGAAGAAAAAAAATAAAAGGAAAAATGAAAAACTAAAAAAGTTGAGAATGTTTTGAAAAACTATAAAAGAATTATCCATATCATCGTTGGCCATGCCATATAAGACGATTGACATCCACATCACATTTGCCAGTCAAAATGGCGGGAAAGACTATATTAACAAATTTTCAAAAGATTTATAATTAAATAGATCAAATCGAAATTTTTATAACTAAATTGACATCCTTATAATAAGTTTAATAAAACTTTTTTGTTAGCATATATATAATAAGTTTAAGGAACTTGATTGGGTGATTTTTCCCATCCAAGTAGGGTCATGATAGGATGGCGTGTATAGTACACAATTTGGAAACTCTAATTCCTAATGATTTTGGTCCAAAAAAGTAATTCTCATAAGAATTGATTTTTTCTAATTCATCCCTAAAAGAGTTTAGATAATCAAACGCGTTTAGCAATTACACAAAATTATGTTTGGAACATAACACTTTTGGTAATTGCAAAAATTTTTATTTTTGAAAATAATTTCTCTTCTCGATTTTTGTCATTTAAGTTAAATAATTACGTAGTTACTTGAAGATTAACTCATATTGATTCTCTTATAAAATATATTGCATTTTGCATATAATATTTTTTGCGCTATTTTTTTTTTCTAATTGTCGTGTCATTTTGAGCTTAAAAAAAGGAGAGACCATGTTGGATTAGCATGTGATTTCAGATTAGCTCAAGTTCTCCCAAGCCTATATCAAACCGCAATGAGGAATATCAAATTTGATCTTAATGTGATTGGTAGCTTGTATATGTACATGCAAATGGAGTCGTCACTAGTCTTTGAGGAAAGTAGACGAAACCTTATCAAATAGTCGGGAGAAACCATTTTTGGGTAAGGCAGTCGGAGAAACCGTTCGATTCTACAAAACCAAAAAAATATATAGGATCCAAGGACTTGGTTACATTGATGGAACACTGATCCCTTTTCGGCATCGAAGTTGAGTATTTCCATTTAATGAAAATTTTCAATTCATTTTAAATCTATGATGTAAGCCAATGTTAACTATTTCACACATGTTTTTTTTTTTTTTGTCTTTTTCTAAATTTTTTAAAACTAGACTAAGTCTAAAGTACCCAAATCTAGGCAAATAAAAACCAATGAAATTAAGTACATATTAAGGAATTGTGGCGTCAATAAATCACATCATAGAACTTTAATAAAGTCTTAAGGGCTTAGAGAAATGTGGTTCGGGTTTAATTTCAAAGATGTTTATGAGTTTCCTAAAAAAAGAAAAAAATTTATGAAATCTAGAGAATTTGGGACAAAATTTATGAAAATGAGGTCAAACTAGCCTTCTTATTTTTATAGATTTTCTGAAAATTTTCTGATTTTTTAGCATTTTTTTAAAATATTTTTGGTCTTATATATATTTATTTGAAATGAGACATCATTCTATTTTAGGTTGAGGGAAAAGTGATGAGAGATCCGAAAGAAAAAAATAAGAGATATGAGACTTCATTCTGTTTTGTGATTTTAGAAGCGATTTTTTTTTTTTTAGTTCTTGCTTTGCTCCAAAACTGTTCTAAAATATAAATCAGAATTGGAATCATTTGCGTTACCAAACCGGTTACGAGCGCTGATATCAATACTCTTCAACACATTTTTGCTCAAAAACGACAATTCACTCTGTTATTGGCCGATAGTTGCTAGCTTAGCGAACATCTCATCGCTTCGTATAAAAGTTACCGACCACGAATAAATTATAAGTCGTCGAGTGCTACGCCGAAGCACCAAGCGAAGATAGGACGGTACGGGGACACGGAGGACATATATATATATATATATATACATATACTTTTTGGTCGGAAATGATTAGATTATGACGGGTCGGTAAATAATTCGAGGCCCTCTTGATCATGCAATAAATAATAAATTAGAAGTTATTTTGCTCAGACCACCAAAGTCGCGAAATCATTTTTTTATTTAAAAAAAAAACGTGAGATAATGGGATCCAGCACAGGGTCGCTGTCATTTGTAATGTTGCCCCCCGGCCAGCTTTTGCCAGCTCCGTTGCTCATTCCCAAATAAACTACTTTAACTTGGAGAATCAAAAAGAGCAAATAATTACTCAATAAAATATAGCTTTTCATGTACAATGTGCGGGCCCAAAAAAAAAAAAGAAAGAAAAAAAAAAAAAGACACAAATAACCTTTAAACTTTAACTCACATGTAATATGATTATTAAATTTTTAATTTAGCCAACGTCATTTCTTAACTTTTGATACATGTTCAATTTAACTCTTGGACTATATAAAAATGTTAAATACTCTCGATATTATTGAACATTTTAATATAGTTCATAGATTAAATTGAACATGTACCAAAAGTTCGTGGATCATATTGAATAAAAAAAAAAAATTAAAGATCACATTACATATTATATTAGGTCAAAATTGATGAATTATTCGTTTCATCTTCTCAGGAAAAAGACAAAAGCTAAGAGAGACAATAACATCCTAGAATAATGGACAACAGCATTCCATGTTCTCGTCCAATGATTAAATCTTTTGGCCAGGGAATTATTATTTACACTTATGGCTCGATCATCCTTTTCTTTAACTATAACCCAACCCCTCCCCCCAAGCCACGTCTCGCACGCAGGACCGCAATGCCGAACTTCAGGCACGACCGATTCGAATCGGTGAATCAATATCATCGCAGAGACATCAAAGTCAAGATGATCCGATTCAAAGAGAAGGGCATGTGAAAGTCGCCTCGAGGCATAATCGACTTCTAACTTCCCCTAACTTCGACCATCGATGAAATTGTTGGTCGGAGGAGGACGGCATCGTTCCGCCGAATCCCGCCGCGTCAAATCTCTCGCACGTCGGGCGTTTTCATTAAGGACGAGCGGACACGCAATTAGGGCCCCGATGTGTGTGTCCGTTTTGGGCCTTAAATTGATCCCAAAAAAAATGAAGAAAAAGAGAGAAATTAATTAAATAATGGTGGTCGTTGTACTCCAATTCCCACCCTCTCCTTAATTAATTCGTTTCTCTCTCCAATTATATGACAATTAGCAAAAGGAATCTTTTTTTTTAATAAAAAAGGGGCAACAGTTGCTCCATCAATGCCCGCTGCCCGGATCCACCGAATATTGGGTCAGCAGACCGCAAATGAAATTACGGATCCCGGCTCTTAATACTATTGAGGTATAGCTCATGCTATCTATCAAAAAAAAAAAAAAAAAGCACAGAATCCCATCACTTTTATAATTCGAGCTTGAATTTTATTGTTAGATTAGGTTAAAGCTCATAAATAGCTACATTTATATTACTACTGTTTTATATAATATAATTTTGATAAAATGACAAATGATGTCTGAACTAACTTTAACTCAATATGCAATGTGATTCTTAAAATTTAAATTTGATCATGAATTTTAGGAATATGTTCAATTTAGTCTTGTAAGACTTAATTGAACATTTTTCAAAAGTTTAGAAATCTTATTGATCAAATTAAAATTTTAGGAATTACATTGCAAATTGAATCAAAATTCATGGACTATTTATACTATTATTTACATAATTTTTTTTTATAATTGAGAATTGTAATAAAGATGTGAAGGTGGCAATTATAATGAAATCTTTTACCGCGTGTAATTTTAATTTGAGGATGAATCGAGATAAATATTATATTTCGATTTTTCTTTTTCATTTTTATTATCTATTTCGTTACTTTGGTGCGAAGAACCCTAACAAGTTTTCAAACCGCCCAAAAAAAATTATCACCATCGAGCGACACGTGTGACGTGAAAGCTTGACTTCCTCGCCTCCCTTGTGAAAAGATATTTGTGCGGCTTCGTGCTTTCATCTACCTTTTTGAAATTGCAGGTTTCCTTTGTCAGTTGTACGCACGCCAGCTCACGATACGCGGGTCCCACGTAGATGAATAGACAAAGAACCCCCCCTCCTCTGCCCCGGTCCAACGACGCTCTCCTGAGACTTTTTCCATGGGGGGGATGGAACGAACGCGTCAAGAGGGGTAATTAGGTAAAATCGTGTTGACCAACCCCGGAAGGATTGTTGAACCGGCTTAACGCGGAGGACGAGGCTCGTCTCCTGATGCACGTTTCCGGCCGGTGTTCGATGGGGACACGTCGCCCGACGCGCGTACAGGTTTCGTCTCTGGAGAAGAATCACAGTGGGGATTCACCCCCTTCCCTTTTGCGAAAAGACGCGTGTGCCCCCCGACACGCAACCGGTGGCCCAAAAATAAAAAGGGGAGAGAGATAAAAATTCAGGGGAAAGCAACGCGACATCTGAATGAACCGGCCCACGCCAAGATCCGGTGAAGAGAGAAACTTCAAGGAAAGCGAACCGGTCAGAGCTGCTGCTCCTCCTATAAAAGTAACGCACGTTCGCCTTTGTTTAATGCCACAGGAATCTCACAGCAACTCTTCTTCATTATTACAACTATTCCTGTCGTCTCCAACCTCCCGCTAATCCCACCGCCACCTCCGCTGCTGCTCTCCTTATATAAACTCCATCGCCTCCTTTCTCTCTTCACTCAACCTCCCTCTCTCACATCGCTTGAGCTTCCCTAGAAGCGAAAAGAAGACGCATACGAAGATGGGTTTGGCCGGGTTCAAGGTTGCGATCCTCCTCGCCCTCCTAGCCACCGCTTGCACGGCGCAGTCCCCCTGCTCCGTCTCCCACCGCCACGCCCCCCACAGCGGCCGCGCCCACTCCGACTCCGGTCTCCACCCCACCGTCTCCGACCCCGGCCCCCGCCACTGCCCCGGTGCCTTCCCCGGCCACTCCGGCCCCGTCCCCGACGCCGACCGCGACGCCCACTCCATCCCCGTCTCCTTCGCTCTCGCCCAAGAACTCCCCCGCCCAGTCTCCGTCTCCGCTGGCAGCATCCCCTCCCGCCCCGCCCACCGGGGCGTCCGAAGCGCCGCATCTCCCCCCACCGACGGCGGCAATGCTGGAGCCTCGACCGCTGTTAGCGCCGCCGCCGTCCTCACCGGAGTTCTCTTCTCCTACATGTTGGCGTAGAGAAAGAACTGCTTAGCATCTTGTCTAGACCGAGTTCATCACCATGGACAGATGAAGGTCACGCGCACGTGGAACACTCCGATCATTACAGTGAACTGGGTTTAGGCAAGAACTTGCCGTTGTTGTCGTTTGTTTGCGGACTAGTCCATCATTTTTCAATTCTTTCTCACGTCATACAGTCTTTTTCTTCTTTTTTTTTTCAGCGTCCATTCGTATTTTGGGTTCGGGGTTTGACTTTTAGGGTTTGGAAATTTACGAGCTGTTCGATTCCGTTCGATTCTTGATCTGACGATTGTGATCCGTCTTTGGCATCGTGTTGGCACGTGTAATCATCCCACTTGTAGATGAGTCCCATTTATGTAAATCTCATATATTTATTGATGAAATAAAAGGGTTCGTGATCATATTCTTTTCGTCATGTGCCTTTTTTGTTCTATAATTATGTTTCTGCCCCCAAAGAAGATCGACCATGGTAAGATGATCTGTATTCATGTGGAGGAGGCATTTAGGGGTCATTGGTTCCTAGTTCGGCCTGAATCCCGAGTGATCCAATGAAATTGATAAGCGAGCAACACATATTTTTAATTTTAATATATGATCAAAATTAAATTAATTTTAAGAAATAAAAAGATAATTGGTGAGTTATTAAATTTATATTTAAGAAATGAAAAATCAATTCGGTTTGGGCCGCCCGATTCTCCTTGGGATTGGGAATCAAATTGCAAATAACTGGTTTCAATATATGGAATCGGAAATCATACGTGGACTGTCAAAAATAGGACCAAACTTGGCCGATTCGGTCCGTCCGAGTGATTTTCAGTTCAATCTATCCGTTTTGCTTATCCCTACTTTGTAAGAAGAATCGATCATAACGTTTGATCTAACATGATTTGCTCGACTTTCTTTATGTGTAATTGATCTGTTGTGGTCGAGCAAGTGCTGGCTGTACTTGGTCCCGTGAATGTAAAGAAAATGATTTTGAAATGAACAAATTCCAGTTAGGTACGCTCTGATTTGGACATTTCCATTATATAATTGAAAATTGCAAAACAAGGGAAAGAAAAAATAATAACAGATCTCATCACCGACAAATCACCTTATATGAAGTGGAATATAGAATTCTAACAATAGTCGAGGCTTGTATCACGGAAAACAATGACGAATTTACCTTTGCTTTTTCGAAAAAAAAATATTCCTTTACGAATGTGGGTAGATATGAAAATGAATTTGTAAGTGTTGGATCTGTCAAATGAGTGGGTTAGATCAAAATTGAGTCGGTGAAAAATTGTCCAACAAAAAATAGACCCATTTTTATGCAATACAATTCTACCAACCTATACTCTACTTAATTCATACTCGACTCCACTCATATTACTAAAACGCTTGTATATTTAACTAAATACAGGCAAACTCATATCCAAATTGAGGTGATAGTACGGAATGAGTGAGCGCAATATCAAATGAGGGCGAGGGAGAATGACAAAAAAATCATAGAAGTGAGTGAATCCAAGTTGTAAACTCATTTTTTTTTTTGGGTAAGGAGTTGAATCCAAGTTGTAAACTCATTTATGTCCTATTATTATGTTTAAACCTCTTTATAACCTACCCTGTTTACTGAATATAACTAACACATACAATTATACGGCACATTATATATGAGTTAAGAATTTTTTTTATAAAAAGATAAAAATAAGAGTAAAAAATGCCTTTATGAACCATTTTGACAAGTCTAGTAAGTGTAAAAAAAAAAAGGTCATAAACAAATTAAAATTGTGTCAACTTAGTCCTAAACTTTTTAATTGGCTAATTTAATCTTAAAATTTTGACAATTTGTCAATTTAGTAATCCTACCAATTTTGTTTGGTAGTATTATGTGTTTGATTGGCACTAACATGGACAAATTTTGCAATTTTATTAATTTTTTTTGTTTTTTCCCCTTCTTCTCATCGAGCCTCGACGATGGTGCTGGGTAGAGGGCCATGGCCCGTGCGCCGGCCACGGAGGTGCATGGGCCCCAATTTTTTTAATTTCATTTTTTTACTTTTTTCTAATATTTATATAACTTGCAAATACAATTTTTTTCATTTTGTAGCTTATTTTTATAACATAATTATCAATAATTAATTAAATTTTTTTAATATGTATGTAATTAATTTATATAGTATGTAAATAAATTAATTAAAAATATTCACGAGGCCGGTGAGGTAGTATTTTTTATTTCATTTTTTGTATGCATTTTTATATTTTATATTTATATAACTTTGAAAAAATAATTTTTTTCCTATTGAAGCCTATTTTATAATATAATTATCAATATTAATTGAAAATTTTATAAGATGTATGTAATTATTATTTACTATGTAAATAATAATAAAAAATATTTACGAGGTTGGTGCATGTTGACACTTGATTTTTAGCCATTTATTTTTAGAAAATTTTTTAGAATCTATAAAAATTCAAAAAATTGAAAAATCAGCTTTGGGGACCTTGGTCTGGCTAGGGATCCAATTTTGAGCAAAAAATAATTTTTCAAATTTTCGGGTTTTTTTGGCATTTTATTTTCAAAAATTCATAAAAAATCAAGAAAAAATGAAAAAATTACAAAATCAACTTTGGAAGCCCTAGCCTAGCCTAAGGAACCAATTTTGAACAAAAATAATTTCCTTATTTTTTTGCATTTTTTAATATTTTTCAGAAAATAGAAAAATACAAAAAAATCAATAAAAAATAGCATCGGTGGCCAAAAAAATACGAAAAAAATAGCCCATATTTTTATTTCATTTTTATCTTCATTTTGGCCAAAGAAATTTTGAAAAATTAATCTGGAAGTGGGATTTCCTTTGTTAATCTCATTTTCAAATTAATTGAAAAAATTCTAGAAATTTCATTTAATTCTGTAATTTTTATTTTTATATTTTTGGAGTCGTGTCATCCCCTCTATTTTTAAAAATTAGAATCATGTCCAAAAGATCACTGAATTGTCCAATTTCGCACAAAAGGACCCAAATGTATTTGGACTTTTTCAATTTAGTCCTTAAAATAGTTCAAAATGCAATTAAATTTTTCTAGGGACTAAATTGGAAATCAAAGTCCGTCATCCCCTAGTTTTTGGTCCCCTGAATCGATGGTTGCGTCAATTTTTGCAAAAAACGCCATATAGGTTGAATTTTGCAAAATGGATCTCGGGTCAAATCTAGATTTTAGGGTTTTTATGCAAATATGCCCAAAATTTTTGAAATAAAACCCTTTTCTTGATGAAGATCACTCCCCTGATCTCATTTTAACGTTAATTTCTAGAAATGGAGGATGAATAGGGTCAATTTTGAATTTTATAGCCAAAATGGGTCGCCGGGTTGGGTTAATCCGACCCGGTCAACCCGTTGACCGAAGAACCAGACCGCGTCTGGTTCTTCTTCTTCTTCCCATTTCGCTCGCGCGCGTAAGCTCGGAGGGGGGATTCAACGATTTCTGGCGATTAGAGGCAAGTATAAAATAGAGAGGTTTGGGGATCTTTCGGAAAAAAGGAGGCACGCACAGAGAGAGAGAGAGAGAGAGAGGGACTGGAGACTCTGGATTTTCGTCGCCGGAGGAAGAGACCGAGGCATTTCCGAGACTGATTCGCCATTATCCGGCCTCGCCACGACTCATTGTACTCCTCCAAGCACCGCTCTCAGGAGCGCGTAGGACTCCTTCCACAGGTACCCCTCTCCACCTACACCCCCCCACCGCGAGGTGCTTATGGAGCGCGTAGAATCCTTCGTTCGCAGAGGAACCTCTGCCCCTTAAAACACCATTCTCGAACTCGCCGGTCGTGCATCCATGGCGAATCATGTTGGCTTTATTCTCCAATCTTCTGTGCGTTGTTCTGCGTCCGAATATTCCCCCATGCTACCTCCATTTGTCTGATATTCGCATGGAAAACACTGAGTCAAAACCATACCTTGGTCCAAGCCATCGCGACTGACCAGAGAGAACATTGGTAATCTCGAGTCTTTAATCGAGCCCACACCATGAAGCACCACGAACTCCTGTTAGAAGCTTCTTGT
>JAGVVM010010236.1:0-13118 GCA_019149425.1 Psidium friedrichsthalianum | reverse complement strand
AACATATTTGAGAGTTCAGAGGAAAAAAATCATTCCAGAATCATAGCCAACCTCAAAAAGGTTCTTCAACAAAAATTCAATAATCAATCAAAACTACCCAAACTATTACTAATGCTTGTTGCAAAAGCAAAATAGGACTAGACTGGATGCAAAACATGAAAAAACCATTCTATTTATTCCATTTTGCAAAGGTTTGTTAGATATTTCAGGTTTAAACAATCTTCTCGCTATGAAACAGAGTGTTATTGGATACGAAAATGAAGTGCTTCAAAAACACCATACAGGTAGAATTTTAGTGACCAATCCTTGCATCTTGGGGGACACGGAATCTTTATGACAGATTATTAATTCAGTGAGTTCTTTTGGCCTGACTTTTCCTTGTTATATAGTAACAACATCTCCCAAACTTCACAGCAACAATGTCTCCAACCTCAATTTTACAGTCACATCTTAGGTTCCTAATATATATATATTATTCCAGAGGTCATAACCTGAAAAATTATATGAAAATGGAGAGACTGTTGGAAGTAATATAGGAGGGGGTCTTACACCGATTACCAAGTTATGCCACTTACATACTGGCTAACTTATACTATGGTTATGGAGCAACCCAAATTTTTTTGTTTTGTCCGAAGTTGGAATAGATTAAAGATAGATCTATCTCTTTTCTTACCTTGATGTTCAAACTGGGGTAGGGCGACATCTTCTCTGGATGGATTGGCTTCAGCTATCTTGTAGTCTACAGAGTGTCGTGTCGTTGGAATTCTGGAAAAGCAAAATGAACTCATTGGACGATCTTATCTTTGCATAGGAGTTAGAATGTTAAACGGAAATTAAGTAATCATGACTTGCAATTACCCTTGGGATCATGCTTATTTGGGAAATGTTTTACGCATTCCATTCGGATTGTTTAGTTTGTGTTGGGCTCTCGTGTTTCCATGTGCGAAAGAAGAAACCTCGATAGTATTTTTAATAGGAAAAATTGTACCACAAGTCCTAAATGTGACATTCTGAATTTCGACTCTTTTTCGGAATTTGAATAGAGAATAATTATTTCATAGAGGCACTATAAATAATTCTCACTCGAAATTGATCACTTCGGAATAACTAACCGAAAGGGAAAGGCTAGCTAGAAATATAAGCACGTGGACCAAATGGTCGATACGCATGACTCCTAAAAGCCACCCGTTAGTTTGAGAATTTATTTAAAGTTGTCATCTTATGAATGAGGCCGCGAATTGAGTTCCGAAATAGGACAATCGACTCTCATGAGTGTCAAAGCTATGAATTTGGACATTGCCTAGGAAGACGTGAAATGGGCAGATTGGTTTCGGAATGCCAAGTGAAAAAGGGCAAAATTGGAAATTTCTGTCTTGCCCCTGGTTTGAGCTAGAATCCATGGCATGAGGGTATGAATATTTTTAGCAATGCTAGAAAAATTGTACGACGAAATCTTGAGTCTTTTCCAATCGTGGTTGAGCTAAATCAACACCGATTGAGTCCCTACCGGTCCTGAAATTTCACGATTTTCGAGAAATGTCTCATCGGTCATCTTTTTTACCAATTTGACCATTTGACCAAAATTATTGAGGCCCAATTCCCTAGTCCGAAAAATTTTACTAGCCCAATTCCTTAGTCGAAAATTTTACTGATAGTCCAAAAATCAATCTATTCGTTCAGCTTTATGTCGTTTTCAGTGAATAGTAACTCCAATAATAGAGCCCCAAAGTCATAAATCTACTTTGTCTCTTTCTTTTCTCATTTGACCAATCAAACCACTCTCTCTCTTCCCTCAAGCTCACGAGCTCCCTCTCTCTCTCTCTCTCTCCCTCTTGGTTTTCCCCTGCTGCCGCCCACTTTGATCAGCCACTGTCGGAGATCCGACCATTGAATTTTCGTGATTTTTGGATATGCCATAGTCCTATCCGAGATGAGTTCACATAACTTTGAATCACTTCGATCCGAGGGCGTTTGCCCTTTCAAATCTGCTTTATCGTTTCAGTCGACAAACCTATTTTATGTTACTCGAAATAGACATATAGCTCATGTTGATATATGTTAACCCCAGCGACCCCTAAAGCTCATTTACATGTGAAAATATTAATTTTCAGCTTATGAACCACCCCGTTCATCCCTTGATCAGCCCTAGTTTGGACTAAATCCATCGGAATCGGTCGTGTTTTGTCGATCCCCGCCATGCGCCGCCACTTCCGTCACTTCATCAACTTTGTGTCTGCCTCGATTAGGTAAGTTAAACCTCTAGACTTCACTCATGATGTTGGGCATGCCATGAATTAGCTTTAGGGACCGATTTGTGGTAAATCGGTTTATAAAAATTTACCGTAATCAACGTATTTTGAGGAAATTAAATTCTGTGGGGCTATAAATATGCTGTGGGTTTGTGAAATATTGTCCATGTTTGAATAAGGCTGTTTGAGGTGGTTGATGTGGGTTCTGCAAAGATCGAGTACCAAAAATGGATTTTTGGAGCATTTTCTACAAAAACGGGCCAAATAGTAATTTGAAATCACTGTTCATGAACTTTATGCACTATTCACGTGCTGCCCAATTTGATTTGGCTCGAAAATAACAAGTTTTGTGGGTCCTGCGTGGTTCGAATACCGAAAAATATATTTGGGGCCTTTCATGCAAATCGAGCCCTAGCAATGTTTTATATTACTATTTCAAATATTTGGGGCCCGTGTTCATATTCAAAATAATATTTGAGAATTATCCACGTATGTTTGGAATTAATTATTTAGTCATTTTTTGTCCTATATGAGAAGTTGGGCATTTTTAATAAAATTGGGCACGTGAAAGAGATTAATTGGCTTGGCCATTGTATCGACCATGTGAATTGAAATATTTGGACTCGTATTTGAAATGTGGCTTAATGTACTTGGCCGATGAATTCTATCCAAATGAATTTAAAGAATTTGGTCGGATATATGGATTGAATATTTGGACTTGTATTTGAAATGTGGCCTAACGTACTTGGCCGATGAATTCTGTTCAAATGAATTTAAAGGATTTTATTGCCTGAAAGGCGCTGTAAAATGAGTTGATTGGCTTGGCCATTTGGTCGGATATGTGGATTGAATATTTGGACTCTTATTTGAAATGTGGTCTAACGTACTTGGCCGATAAATTCTATTCAAATGAATTTAAAGGATTTTATTGCCTAAAAAGCGCTGTAAAATGAGTTGATTGGCTTGGCTATTTGGTTAGATATGTGGATTGCATATTTGGACTCATATTTGAAATGTGACCTAACATATTTGGCCGATGATTTTTGTCCAAATAAATTTGAAGGATTTTATGGCCTGAAAGGCGAGTGCAACGGTTTTCGCATGCTTGATTGCATATCATCTGTAGCGTAATATGTAGCCAGAAGTCACTTGGCGTAAAATGTAACCATTGGCGTAATATGTAGTCACAAAGGTGAAAAACGTAGCCTCATGCACTCTGATGCGTTTGATGTGGGGTAACTGGAGCGATAAGATGTCAATCTGAAGCATCCCATACACGGATTGAGGCACAGACCTGAGATGTCTACAACGCAGGTCGAATCTGATACGCCTATATGACACAGGTCAAATTGGCTTTCAAGATGAGGCTCAAAATTGAGCGTGCATGCATAAGTGATTGCTATGATTGTCTTGGATTTGACGTGTTTTTAAGAAAAAGTTTAATTGCCTTTATTGAGCCATCAACTTGTTGTGTTACTTTTGTGTTATCTGGATTTTGTGTGATCTCGAATTGGACCTGTTATAAACGGTTTACATGCTTAGCCACTCTGTGACGAGTTTTCTAAATTTGAACTGCTTTGAGATAATCGAACCTGGCCTAATGATTTTGAGTGCTTGAGTTGGGACCTGAGAGTTTGGTCTGAGTTTGTTTGGCTTCTTGAGGAGGGAATTAGGGGTTAGCTTGCTAAGATTTGTTCTCGTAGGTGATTTCCTTGCTTTCAGAACCTTAACCTCTGCAATGAATGCAATGCCGATAAGACAGGGGATTCCGAAGGAAATTGAGACTGTAACTCAATCATTTTTTGGACTAGATGGAGAGATGTACATAAGATATAAGAGTACCTTATGGGTAGATGTGGGAGGAAGGTGGTGATAACCCCACATGTATAAAGCCTGGATGTATGGAGTAGGCTAACCGAAGTTTTGATTTGTGTATAGATGACGTTATCCTATCGGTTATATGTGAATATTGTATATGAGATGTAATATAAGGCTTAACTTGCTATAAAGGTTTAATTTGTCTCTCTATCTATCCCCTTTTAATATATGTGATTGAAGGAGTTCGTTTCCGTTGCTTATAGAGCTTTGAGGTCGTTTGGTTACGGCGAGTTTCCTAGGCCGTCGTTTTCGTGAACCATTCGATCGTATATGTATGACAGGGATGTCCCGAGACTCATAGGATTGGGGCGTGACACTAAACTTATTGTACGGTAGCCAATTTAGTCCTAAGCCTTTCAATTTACCAATTTAATTATAAACATTTTGATGTTTTGCCAATTTAGTTCTAAACTATTCAATATTGCTAATTTAGTCCTAATTTTTTTTATGTCTTTTCAATTTAGTCCTAAACCTTTTGATAATTTGTCAATGTAATCCTTTCACATAATTATCTAAATAATAGGTTTATGAATAAATTGACAAAAATTGAAAAGGTTTATGACTGGATTGGTAAATCGTCGAAAGATTTAGGACTGAATTTGTACAATTAAAGGTTCAAAATTAAATTGGCCGGTGTACAATAAGTTTAAGATTTTATGGACAGTTATCCCATTTTCAATTGGTATGTTTCCTTGCAAGCACTAAAGAAGGACCAAGAGTTTCTAGGAGAGATTAGCTATGAGCTGTCTAGAATCTTTGGCTTCCGTTAAATCTTCGGAGTAAGAAAGGTCTTTGTCCATTTTGATAAGCACGATTAACCCATTAATATGATGCATTTGATGAAATTTAGAAAAAAAAAATTATGAGAAGTGGAGATTGATAACACTCCAATTGTTCAAGGCTTTAAGCTACTGTGATGCATCCAATTTTGAGCGGTGCGCATGATCCACTCTTTTTGGTAGAATCTCCTTCCTCCTAATAAACATGCTCCACTTCTTAAAAATTTATAGGCTAACGCGGTTTTATCAGTTTACTTAGATCCTTTTCATTCCACATATCTGGGGTGAAATTTTCTTTATTTCCCGCCTCATATGTTCACTAGATATTTTCTCTCTCACGTGGGATCTATTAAACCGGGGTCAACCACTGCAACTTGATACACGACCTGATCTTTTTGAAGAATCATTCAATACTTCTTTTTATCCCAATTGTCAAATTTGGCATTTTTTGCACTTTGAATTATATCTACTAATGCCAAAATAAAGGGCAAAATTTTAAGTGGGCCATAGAATGATTTGAAATGCTGACTCTGAAGTGTTGTTTTTGCTTTTTGGATTAAAGGAAAAGTGATTACTCCAAGCACTCAAATGACATGATGGAAATTCATTTCTTGTGAAAAGGTCCAAATTAATTGAGAGAAGCTCCACACGAGTCCACATGGTCCGATAAAGTCAGCTTGTTATCCTTTAGATTATGTTTTATCTTGTACGAACCGTGGCTTAGAAAAAGAAACATTATTAGTCTCTTTCCCCACATTTGTAAGAGAGAAAGGGGAAAATTATGGCGTGCTCATGTGAAGAATTGCTTATCAATCAAAATGTGTTGCCCCCAGTCTTTTTTGTTTTTGTGTGATTGGTCATTCACAGGACCACACCACCACATGTTGGACAGAACCACCGTGATGAATCTTGTCATCATCACAATTTCTAAATATCCTCGACGTTGATTTGCATGGCCACATGATCCAATTATAGAGGAAATTGAAAAAATATCCTTAAAAGCGTTCTTATGTTATATACTGGGGGCATATTACTTTCATCTTCTTACTATAACGATAGCAATAACACATTTAAGAAAATGATCTACATGCCCTAAAGTCAATTTCCATTTCCTCCTATGTCATCTTCACTAACATCACATAGCTCTTGAAAGAAAAGTTTGTTAACACATGATTTTCAATCGACAAATCAAGTGCTCTTTTTTTTACCAAATGAAAAATAAAAAAAAATACCTAACAAATAGTGATAAATAAAGGGAGAGAGAGAGAGAGAGAGAGAGAGAGAGAGAGAGAGAGAGAGAGAGAGAGAGTTCAATTCGCCCTGAAACTGACTCATAAGGCTCAAGCTCGGGCAGCCCAGGTTTGGTCCAAATTCGTTCCCATCAGCTTATTAAATAAGCCCAACCCATCTACATTCACTTATCCCAAACCCAATTGGACCTAAAATCCCCAATCCCAATATTGAAATTCTCCAATTGAATCAAGCTCAGAGCCCAAAATTATGAAGCCGAATCCATTTGGCCCAATTCAAGAAGAATCAACAAGCCCAGCCCTCCGACCCCTTCTTTTTCTCTTCTGTTTCCCGGTTATACCTTGTTTTGATGAAGAAAAAAGAACCGAAATGATATGCTCTAGATCGGGATAGAATCGACTCTATTCGAATGTGTGCTAGTAATTGCAGATGTCTTAAGTCGATTTTTCTTTTTTATGCAATCTTCAATCAGAAGTCAATGTGCTCTTTTTCAATTCATCCACCGACTGCATATAATATGCTTGATAGAATGACTCTGAGATTAAAGATTGGAAATAGTTTGAGATTTTCTCTAATTGAAAGACATGTTGATATGGACGGATTGGTATCGTTTGATTTGTCATTAGTCAAATTAGAAAGTTTCCTTACTATATACAATTTGCCATCCCATGAGTTCTGATGGCAAAAATAATGTGATTTTTTACTTGGTTATGCTTCATAACTCCTTTCTTGACGTAACCTTTCCCCAACCTTATGATTACTGGTATTGCCTATACTACCAAAGTGTTTCACGAAATTAAGGTTTTTTCCACATCGACCCCAATAGATTACCCTACGCATTTGTTCCTCTTTTAGGAGCCACAAGCGGATTTTACTATTTCCATAATCTACAAGTTTAAATTGTCGTCCCTGTCCGCGTGTTCTTTAGCCATTGTTCCCATGCAAGTGTGTGTCGCTGTCAATTAACGTGATCATATAACACTCATCTAAAAGTTGAATGTAGAGCGTTAGTTGATTTTTTCGCTAAAGTACATGAGATGTATGTAAAATCTAGCAAGGGGATTTAATTAAGCACGCGAAGTATTTAAAAATCGTTTAGTGACAATAAATCATTTTGCATGCAAAGAGCAACTGTTTCTATCCAAGCTTTGGTTGATATTTATGATTCCAGTATTGTTACAGGCAATTGCAAGCAAACCGAGTTGATAACGCGATCCCCTGAGGCCAAGTCCCATTTCTTAGTTGATCTATTGAGTGTCACGATTTATATCTATATAACTGTACGGAAAGGGAAATCATGTTACAATTAGATGATGCCGGTGTGCAATGTAAGTGGAATATTGCAATGATGATTAAGATTTTGAATTAGATGCAATATGTTTGCAGTTACAGATCTAACAATTGATGGGATAAATGCACTAGAAGTCCTTAATCTTGTCCGAAAAGTGCGATTGGGTTATAAACCTTTCAAAAAGTGCAATTGATTCCAGGAAATTTATGCATGTTTGTGCTTCCTCTATTTTCTTCTCCTCCAAATTTGAGCTTGCTTAAAGGTTTTTATGAACTTTAATCGATGGATTCCTGTAGAGTGATCCAATGGCAGTTGTGTACTTGAGGAGAAGAGTGGGATGCTTCAAGAACTGGGGAGGATCAGAAGTCATATTGGATTGAAAATGTTTATTTAGCTTATCACTTTAACTGATCAACATTTGGCTATAAATCAAAAAGAACTTATTGCTATTCATGATAAAGTACCAATTGACATGGAAGGTTCCTTCAAACAATGTTGCAATATCTATATAACTATACGGAAAGGGAGATGATATTTTAACGGAAATAATCTATCTACATTTAGATCATGCCTATGTGAAATCTAAGTTGAATATTGCAATAATTTGAGCTTGATGATTGAGATTATGAATTAGATATAATACCTTTGTAGTTACAAATCTACCCATTAAAGGCATAAGTGCATGAAAAGTCCTAAATCTTGTCGCAAAAGTGTAATTGAATTATCAAACTTTCAAAAAGTGCAATAAATTACAGGAGATTTCTGCGTGTTTGTGTTTCCTCTATTTTCTTCCCCCGCAAAATTTGAGCTTGCTTAAAGGTTTATGAACTTTGATGATTGGGTGTACGCTTCGGGAAATTGGGAGGATCCGAATTTACACTGGATAGGTCACTGTTCAGCATTTGGTTATGGATTGAAAAGAACTTATATAGTAGATCTTTTTACTATGGTTATGGATCAACTTAACTTTCGGTTTTGTCCGCGTGCTATCTAGAACCTTTAACTTCCGTTAAAAATGTACAAGCCCATTTTTCTTGACACGATAGCTACTGCGATTTTGAATTAGCCAATTCATACGATATACAAGTTGAAATTAAAAGGATAATTATGAGGAGTGGACGTTTATAATCCCCAATTGTTTAGGATGTCATGATGCCATCCAATTTTGGCCAAGGGGCATGACCCCATCTTTTTGGTAGATTATCTGTCCTCCTAATAAACATGCACCCCCTTTTTTAAAAAATTCATGGCTTTAAAGGTTCTTATTAATATCTCCGACCCCTTTCACTCGAAATATCTAGTGCGAAATGTTCCTTACTTCCCTTCCTACATGCGCACTAGGTATTGTCTCTGTCACGTGGGAGTTTATCAAAGCGGGGACAGCCATTGCCACTTGATACATGACCTTACTCTTTTTCGATAGTCATTCAATACTTCTTCTTATTCCAAATATCCATTGTGGCTCTTTTTTTTCTTTTAAACCTCGTATGTGAACGTAATAAGGAATGCTTCAAAATATCCATTGTGGCTCTTTTGATTTGTATTGCTCAATGCTCATTGAAGCTGTATTTTTTAAAAAAAATTAAGACTGAAATAATTTTGTAAATTTCATTTCACCTTAAGAGGCCCATAATAACTAACGAAAGCTTTACATAAGTCCATACACTCAAATAGAATTGGCTCATTATCAGCAGAAGTTCCTAATTACGAGCCATTCATTGGCTTAGGTATTTTCAAACACAAAAACAAGTATAAATAGAGCAATAGAAGAGGAGGGGAGTGGGGAAAGTATAGCAGAAAAAAACTTTATACTCTGCAAAGCTATATACGAATCACTCGCACCCTCTTCTTTTGTTTTTCATTAATTTACTTTCCGTTAGTTAAGACAAATTCTATAAAAACAATCTCCACCTTCAAAATATCATAAACAATTTTTGTAGTTGAGAGCAAGAAAATATAGAATAGAAAAAATATGTGATTACGTTTGATTTATTTATTGGATCATAAAAAATCACTTTTACAACAATCTCTTCCTTCTCTATAGGATCAAACATCAATGGTCACGATTAAATAAACGGCTCATTGGGATAGACATAAATAAACTAGAACCCCCTATGTTCACACGAGTATGAGAAGATACACATGACGATGAAGGAATTATCACTTAGGCCCTTTGGATAATTTTTTTCCTGCAGGAATCGTAGCTTAGAAAAAGAAACATTAATCTCATTCCCCGCATTTGTAAGAGCGAAGAGAGAAGGGGGAAAATCTTATGGCGAGCTAATGTGAATTATTGCTCATTAGTCAAAACATGTCCAATGGTAGATGAGGAGAAGGGGCTGAGGAAAACGTGTCGGTTCAGCTTCACGGGACCCCGACCCATCCCACACCATTATTGTTCCCATATGGTCACTTTGCATTATTGACCTGGGCAATGTGGACAGAACCGAACCACGTGATTGATGTGTTGTGTCCCTCGTCGTTCCTAAATGGTCTTTTTCTCACTTGGATCTGCGTGGCCACGCGGTCCAATTACAAAGGGGGCTAAGAAAATATCCTCAAAGACTAAAGTGGGTGGCCTGGCGGTATTCTTGCCAATTAACAGGGAAGGAAGTTGTTGTAGTGGTCTTTTGGTCAACAAGTGTTAAATATGTCTTGAATTTATGACATATTATTTGAGTGGGCCGTAGGCCCGACCCAGAGGAATTAGGTTTTTCCTTTTATGTTTTGAGACACAATATATATATTGTGATTAGGGTTTCATTATAAGCGCACTCTCCTTTTGAATATAGTGAAATTTTCGTTGTGCCTCGCCCGTGGACGTAGATCAATTTTGATCGAACCACGTAAATCTCTGTGTTCCACTTTTGTTCTTTATTTGATTTCCGCAACAAATTGGTATCAGAGCCTCTTCTCTGAAACCCTAACCCTCAGTCGTCAACCCACCGTCAGCCGCCGGCCGCGACCCGTGTGGTCGGCCAACTTGCTCGGCCAAGGCCCGTGCACCCGGCCAAGTCCGTCGGCCGCGACCCGTGTAGTCGGCCAACTCGCTCAACCAAGGCCCGTGCTCCCGGCCAAGTCCGTCGGCCACGACCCGTGCTCTCGGCCAACTTCCTCGGCCAAGGCCCGTGCGCCCGGCCAAGTCCGTCGGCCACGACCCGTGCTCCCGGCCAAGTCCGTCGGCCACGCCCGTGCGCCCGGCCAAGTCCGCGGCCACGACCCGTGCTCTCGCCACTCCTCGGCCACGGCCCGTGCGCTCGGCCACTTTTCTCGGCCACCTCCCCGGCGACCATACCAGAATGCCCCCGACAACCCCGACGACTCCCGACACCCCCGATCCCCCGACGACCCGATACCAAATCAAGGGCTCTTTTAGATGGCATCTCTGAAGTTTCAGATTTCATCTTTTGATGGACAGAATAATTTTGGATTATGAGAATAAAGATGAAAGCTTTATTGAGGCGAGAGGGTACGGTTAGGGCGCTGGACGGAAATTATCCAGACGACATGACCTCGGCAGAAATAGAAGAGATGGATGAGAAGGCGCATAGCGCGATTCAGTTGTCTCTGGATGACAAGGTTCTGCGAGAAGTCGCCGATGAGGAAACAGCTGCGGGTCTCTGGAGCAAACTGGAAAGTCTCTACATGAAGAAATCTTTGACGTCGAGACTTTATTTGAAGCAGCGTCTTTATACCCTAAAGATGCGCGAAGGTACGCCTGTTCAGGAACACTTGGATGAGTTTAATAAATTGTTCTGGATATGAAAAATTTAGATATTAAACTTGATGATGAAGATCAAGCTTTGATTGTGTTATGTTCACTGCCTGCTTCATATGAGAATTTTGTGAACTCGATGCTTTATGGACGTGAATCCATAACCTTGGAGGATGTTAAAGCATCTTTGAATTCTGCTGAATTGAGAACGAAACTGAATGGGAATACTAGTGAAAATAAAGCAGATGGTTTATTTGTGAGGCAGGAACAAGAACAGGGATAAAGCTCCTCGAGGGAAATCTGTTGGTCGCTCAAAATCTAGGCCACCTGGCGATAAGACGAACGTGGAGTGCTATTATTGTCACAAAAGAGGACATTACAAGTCAGATTGTCCTGTGCTCAAGAGAAAAGGTAAGCAACATGCTCAAAGACAAGATGTGGTGAATGTTGCTAGCGAAGATGAGTCTAAGGCGTCAGACAGTGTTCTTACTGCATGCTCTGCTGTTAGTTTGTCCGATGATGTTTGGATATTGGACTCTGGAGCATCATATCATATGTGCCCAAATAGGGAATGGTTTCACCACGTATGAGAAAATAAATGGTGGATCAGTCTTGATGGGCAATGATGCTGTATGCAGAGTTATGGGTATTGGTACTGTTCGGATTAAATGTCATGACAAAGTAGTAAGAACCTTGACTGAAGTAAGGCATATACCGGACTTGAAGAGAAACCTTATCTCGTTGAGCAGTTTGGATTCCATTGGGTGTATGTACTCAGGTGGAGGTGGAGTTCTCAAAGTCTCCAAAGGCAATCTGGTTGTGATGAAAGGAAGCAAGGTGAACCACTTGTATCATCTACAGGGTAGCACTGTTATGGGTCCTTCGATTGCACATCTAATTCTGTTTCTGATAATGATAAAACAAAACTGTGGCATATGCGTTTGGGCCACATGAGTGAGCGTGGCATGACAGTTTTGAGTAAACGTGGGTTTACTTTGTGGAGAGCAGACGACCTCGCTAGATTTCTGTGAGCATTGTGTTCTTGGCAAGCAGTGCAGAGTCAGCTTCAGTACAGGCACACATTCAACAAAGGGCACACTTGACTACATCCACTCTGATTTATGGGGACCAGCACAGGTTCCATCTAAGGGTGGTGCTCTTTACTTTGTGACGTTCATTGATGATTATTCCAGGAAGGTTTGGGTTTATTTTCTGAAGAGGAAAAGTGATGTATTTGAAACCTTCAAGAAGTGGAAACCCTTGTTGAGAATCAGACTGGAAAGAAGATCAAACGTCTTAGGACTGATAATGGTCTTGAGTTCTGCAGTGGCGATTTTAATGAATTCTGTGCAGATGCTGGTATCGTTCGACACCGTACAGTTAGACACACTCCTCAGCAGAATGGGTGGCAGAACGTATGAACAGAACCCTTTTGGAGAGAGCAAGATGCATGCTCTCTAATGCTGGCATGGAAAAAGACTTTTGGGCTGAAGCTGTTAACACAGCCTGTTATCTGGTTAATCGCTCTCCTTCAACAGCAATAGACTGCAAGACTCCCTTTGAGAAGTGGTCAGGTAAGCCTTGCGATTACTCTAATCTAAAGGTTTTTGGATGCCCTGCTTATTATCATGTTAAGGATGGTAAGTTAGAACCTAGAGCAAGAAAATGCATCTTTGTTGGATATGCTGATGGTGTAAAAGGGTATCGTTTGTGGGTGGAAGGAATCCAACTCGCATAAGTTCATTATTAGTAGGGATGTTACTTTTAATGAAATGCTTATGCTTGATCAAAGAAAGGTTGTTGATGATCATGCAGGAAAGCCGAGAGCAATATGAATAAGGTGGAGGTTCAGGTGGAGCTTCCAGAGAAAACCTCTCGAGATGATTTAAGCGAGCAAAGTGTTACTGTTGATTCAAGTTCAGATGAGGAAGCTGTAGATGAGGTGGAGCCGCCAA
>JAGVVM010010235.1:0-16688 GCA_019149425.1 Psidium friedrichsthalianum | reverse complement strand
GGAAAATCCAAAAAATAGTCATTTTCATTCATATCTTCAATCAAGTGGATTCTTCATGAAATTTGGTGCCAAAAGGGCATTGATTTTTTCAAATTAATATAATCAAGTTCCCTGACTCATTTTCTCTATTTTGTAAAAATAAATTAATTCTTCTGTTAATTTATTTAGGTTTCTAATTGACTTACCAAAAATGATTAGTGGCGGCTCCAAATTGAACAAATTTTGCATGAAAAGAACATAAGTTGCAATTTGATGAATTTTGAGAGAGTCCGAATTAAGTTAGTTAATTAACATAATAATCCGTTAGCCTTAAATTTTTAGGTCGCGACAGCTAAATTAGACGTATTTGAAGATTTTGTTGAGCCAGTGACTGGTATATTGTCAAGCAACTTTGGATGCTCTCAAGGTAAAAATGCCATGTCTCTCAAGTTATGATTCCTTCATCTGCAAATCCATATGGGGAAAAAACTCCTTTTCCCTATTGCTACTCTCTCTCTCTCTCTCTCTCTAGTTCCTCAAATCCTTCATCATCAGTTGGATCTTGTCCTCAAAATTATTTAGGCACACAATCGAGTCAAGCGATGCCTTCGATTTTTGTGCTTCTTTATGACTGAATAGGGGATAGTAAAAATTTCTCGATAATAGAGAGTCGAGGTTGCTAGGGGCGATGATGCAGAGAAGCGAGTCAACAGTGCAGCCAGCAGAACCTTTGGATCAAAGGTATGGGTGAAAAAGGTGACCAAGAAGAAGACAATGCGCACACAAAGAGAGAGATAGGGAAGAAAAGAATCAAAAGGATAAAGTAAACACAAAAACGAGGCTCACAAGGGATATTAGTCAAAACACTATTTCAGGGAGTATGCTAGTCAAAAAGGGAGTGAAAAAAGCAGAAACCTAATTAAATCCAAAAATTTTTCTCAAAAGGTATAATTAAGTCCTTTCAGAGAACACTATCTAAAACAACCAATGTTGAATTTAAAAATTGCCTACATGGCATTATTAAATTGTACATATCAAGATATATTTTATTTGTTAGAATCTTTTTCCAATGAAATTTTGGGACTTGATTGAACAATTTAAAAGATCAATACTTGATTGCACCTTTAGTAAATGTTTATGCCTTGATTGAATTAACCGAAAGGCTTTAGACTCAACTGTGTTCCATATACAAGATTTTAAGTGTGGCCCGATTTTCCTTTTGATGGATGATATTGATCTCGGTAAAAGTCACTTGAGGTCTTTGTGATGAGATATAGAAATCATGCTATGTATCCAAGCAAGAATGAAAAGATCTCAAGCTCCATCTTCACACTTTGAGAGTGTTTATTTGAGTGAAAGTGTTTTTTAGAAAATGATTTTCCCAACTTTCACTCGTTTAGTTTGCCAAAAATAGTTTGGTCAACCGAAAACACTATTTGGTTAATGAAAAATTCATGCATAAAATTAGGAAAGTAAATTCCTAAATCTAAGAGGTGAAAACACTTTCAGGAATTACTCATGCCGAAATTTCAATGTTTTATTCATGATTTATTTTATAATTTGTACCTTTTGCATTTTATATTTTACATTTTTTATATTTACATTTCATTTATCGGCTGCATGGCGAGCTCGAGTGTGACAGCCTAAATTCCATGAGTTATTATGTAGCAAGTAAAGTAAATTATGTACTAATGTATATGTTGGAAATACAAGACTATTGACATTAATTAAGTTATGGTTATGATACAGGATGTTCAGATCAATTTATGGACATTGTTGTGAGTTGATCCGGTTAAGTTGTCCCAGAATTTTAAGTGGGGAAAGAACCCCCATGAATTCCCTTAGCTAAATCAACTTATCCCTCCCCATTACATAAATTCCTCTCTCTCGTCCCTCTCATTGCCCTCCCTTCTTGCGCACACTTCCCTTTCCCCTATTCACTTTGCTACAATCATCTGACCCACATTGCTATTTTGCTACCCATCTCGATGCCTCGCCGCTGCCGCTCAGCGTCGACAATGGCCCACCATCTTCACATGCTCGGCTTCACCACTAATCGACCAAGACCACCCTTAGCCCCTCAGACTCATGGCACCGTAAGAGAGAGAGAGGCTATTCGAGCTTGTTTCTTCATTGTTTCCACTCTCATTTCTTCATGAACATTCTAAGGTAAGTAAAGCTTCTAACTTTGCTATTGGCTCATTGATTTTTCTCTTGATTGGCTACAATGAGATGAATTGTTTGTGGGTATTGCCGAATGAAGTATGGGTTGCATGGCTAGGAAAAGAGTTTTGCCTATTAGATCTACTGCTTAGAGGTCCCTAGAGTTTGGGTTAGTTGGATCTATGGCTTATCGTGTTAATTATCTTCAAAATGGTTGTGAAATTAGTGTGGCTGACTTGTGGATTTTTGGCCATGATCTTGAGTGTGTGCAATGGAGATTCAATTGCTTGATTTGTTGGTGTGTGGGAATGGTTGGTCGTGTGCTCTAAATTAGTGTGTGAACCGTGAGGTCTCGTGGTCGTGTACGTCTTATGGGATATCGAGTTGCACTGTATCTAAGAATCTAAGCATGAGTGGTATCCTTGCACTGGTTATGTGGATGGATTGTTCATATGGTCAAGTCGTCTTACATGACGTGTTGTGATGGATTGTGACGTCTTGAAATTTCAAAATCCGAAATTATAATAAATTCATATTTTTGCGGAAAAAGGATCAATTTTCGGACAGGAATATTAGAGCATCAATCTAAAGTTTGGATCTTGTCTAATCACGCCACAGAAAATTTTCCGTTCGCGCCCAAAATAAATAAATTCATTCGCATCGAACCAATCGTGTCCGAATTCTCGTTGCGTAAATTCTAAAAATGTTCCTACTCGTTGTGCAAAATTTTCACCTTGTCCTAAATTTGCTAATTACACTTTTGCCCCAAAAATTATGTGCTAAAGGATAATAAAATGTAAAATTGAAGTGACTTTTTATGATTATTTTTTTTATTTTTTTCCCCACTTTTCCTTTTTTTCCCGCCGATTACACCCCCTAATCCTCTCTCTCTCTCTCTTCCTTTCTACTGAATTCTTTTCCCATGCAAGAAATTTGCCCCCTATCATTTCCACCCACCAACTTTGTCTTTTCTGAAATTTTTTTATTGTTCATGCGTGAAACTTTCCTCCCAATCTACTGTGTAGTGGATTGCTGTTTCCTCTCGCTGCCGACGCAGCCAACGCCAATCCACCATCTTCACTATTTCCTCTCACTGCTGACACTGCACGACTCCTCTGCCACTTCTAGCCGCCTCATTGCCAACATCACCATAAACCTCCAGATCGGCCCACTGTTCACCACGAGCCTCGCCACCAGCTCGCCGTCACCACCAATTCGTCATCGTCCTCACCACCCTACTGTCGTCCAGCCATTGTGTCATCATCACCATTGTTACCGCCGTCCAGCCATCGTCGCTAAAGCTCGCCTCCACTCGTCGGCCTTCGTTTTTGCTCTTCGAAGTCGCCACCGTCGACCCAAATCAATCTGCGTTCACAAATCATTGCTGACGTATTGTGAGTCGAGCTCTAACCCTTGGCTAAGGCATTAATTACAGTTAGGACTAAATTAATTAATTAGACATTCAAGTAGTCTAATTATGGCCGAATTAGCTAGAGACTGGGTTTAAGTTAAATGACCACAATTAAATAAGTTAGGTCAAGTAGCAAGGTGGTCAGTGGCTAATCAAAAATAAATTGACTGTTGACTGAAATTGTGATCTCGAGCAAATGATCGACTAGAGTCGAGTGACCAATGAATTGTTTGACTGATTGATCGGTAGTCTAGTAGCCATTGGTGGTTGTTTCTTTAAATAATTGAAATTGTTGTGATATTTTCGTTACCGGTTGCTTGAGGTTAAGATCAACATTTGTCTACCAAATAATTGGAGCGATTTCTATTTAACCGAATAAGAAATTAGTTATTTGTGTTCAGTTATAAATTGTGAATTGGTTGGTTGTTTAATATATGGGTGTAGTCATATAATGGGTCTTAAATCCATGTTAATTGTACGGTCTGTGCCAGTCATGCAATATTTTCATGGCAGTTCCGTGTTGTGCCAGTCGTACCAATCTTATGGACTATCAAAAGGCAATGCTGGTCGTAGTGTTTAGTCACACCAGTCATTTGTGAGTTTTCCCTGACAGTTCCGTGTTGTGCCAGTCGTACAAATCTTATGGACTATCAAAAGACAATACTGGTCGTAGTGTTTAGTCACACAGTCGTGTGCAATGAACCCTGTGACCACCTAAAATTAGATTGCAAAAGAAAAACTTGAAATTCATTGGTGTTTTGTAAATATTTTGATTGTTATGGCATATTGTTATATGGGACACTTAAGTGAATCATCATCTTATCTGGGTTTAGGTTGTTGACTCATTGAGAATCATTTCTCACCTCGTTGTGGTTACCATTTTCAAGCTAGGACTGATGCAGAGGCCAATCAGGTTCGAAGTTCCTAGCGATCAGTCGTTCTATGTCGTATTCCATCCGATTCCAGGCAAGAACCAGGCCTGGGAGCAGTACGTTACGACAATCTAGGCCGATGAAGGACTTGACTACCTAGTAGTTCACACCTTCAAGGCCTGGTTCCTACGTAACGATGACGTTCTCTATGGCCCGCTTTGTGGACTTGAGGGGTCGCCCAATCCGACTCCTTATATCCTTACTTGGGATCCGACAGATCTCGACATACCTAATGGGGAGATAGTGGACCCCGAGTCTGACACTGAGATCGATCCTCCTGTAAAGTCCAACACATCCATCGAGACCGATCCCTCCGAGGCCTACGATGACGTCCCATGTCTTGTCACGCCTCGAACCCTACGAACACGCAACATCTCACCGCCAAGTCGAATTGGCCAACGCAAACGACGACCCAGGATTCACCACGGCCAAAAGACGCACACCAAAACGCACAGTAGTGGAAGCGATATTTAAACCCAGACAAGCACACAAGAGAATGGGGTAAAAGAGAGAAGGCATATAGACATGAACAACAACTGCCATATATATATATATATATATATATATATATATATATATAGCCAACAAGCGTTAGGAATATAAGGCCACCAAAAGAATACATCGCTTGGCTAATCCTATGCTCCAAAAGATATATTAACCTAGAGGCCTATTCCTGGTCAGTGTCACTCCAGTTTGACGGCCAAGGCAGCTCCTCGTGTTCAGACTCCTGCTCGTACTCAGGAGATGAAGGCTCGATATCCATGGGATTGCCCTTGTTGTGGCTATCAATCTCCATCTACCTCTCTGAAAGCAGCTGCTCGCTCGGATCAGAGTCAACGACCTCTCCACCAAAAGTTACCGGAAGAGTAAGGAAAGGGCCTCCCATCTCCTCAATCGGGACATCAAAATCTCACACTGGGCCTCTAAACTCGAGGCCCCTCCTGCACATCCAGGCCTCATACTTATGGGGTACCAAAAACGAACCTCCGGGATCGACCCACACGGTAGTGATATGCTTTGCCCACATTGTACTATCAGCCTCAGTAAAATGTCTCACATCATACTCCACCTCCACGGGAGTCCAAAATGAATAGGTGGAATGCTTATCTCTACAGTCGGGGGTCTAAAAATGGTGGCAAACAATGCTAGTAAGTCGAAGACTCAGTAAGCTCTCTGTTAAGTCTAGTGTAGGTTGTGGTACGCTCATCAATTCGACCCTAACATGAAGTCCTAGGGTAAATCAATACTCTCCGCCTTATAATTCCAACGATATCGTAAATAGAGCATAAACGTGCACAAGCCAAATTAATTGACAAGTATGTGTATGACAAGGCAATCTCACATATCAAGAATGATAGCCAATGCATGCCACGACTCAATAATCACTACCAGACATCAACCAATGGTTCACTCTACCAAGATTCATTTCGACTTGCGTTAAACGCATCAAGTTTGACCCGCATCTCAAACGCCTCAGGTACATGCCTCTATCCGTGTCATGTAGGCACTTTAGGTTGGCACCTTATCACTCTAGCTACCCCGCGTCAAACGCAGCAGGGCGCATTGTGCCTCGACCCGTATCATATAGACATCTCGGGTTAATACGCTTATTGCTCCAAATTTCTCACGTAAACACGTCTCAGGGCCCTCCTAACCCTTATCTCACCGCATGAAATGCATGACACATCCTCATATCGATCATTTCATATCTTGGATGCCACATGCCACATTTATCACAAACAACAACAAGAAACTCACCTCAAGCATAACAACTCATTTTCCAATCATTTCATAAAATGTGAGCACATAATGTGGCATATCAATAAATAATCGGTAAGACATGTTCCCAAGGGTATGTCCTCAATTGATCATAAGTTAAACCATCAAGCTTGCCCAAATATAGGTACCAATCCAAACATGAGACCCTGTATGCTCATTTTAGGCTAGAAACACACTAAGGGCTCTCAAACCACACCAGGGTTCACAACTATACCTAAGATACCACATGAACAGTACTATACCCACCATGAACAGTAATATACGATCCTGAATAGTACCATAACCTCATGAATATTGACCAATGAGCCTTGCATGAAATGACTCGCTAAGCACCTCGAGCCTAACTTGCTCATTTAGGTCTAAAATAGTTATTTTACTCACTAATCAATCTCGCAACCTAAATCACCCAGTAAACCACATTACCTCAGCCCATGAATAGAAACCTCGAGATGTGAACCGTATCCACCAGCCAACAAATTAGTTCGTACCTCGCACGATCCAAACCGATCTAAGAAAACTAACCAATTTCCTAATTTTTCCCCATAATCTAAGCACCATAAAGCTTTAACATTTCACATACCACATTCCTAGGCTAGAGTTAGAGGATGCGCTTACCAAAACGAGGCTCGAGTGTCGACGATGATGACGGGAATGCTCGATGGCCGAGGGAAAGCTCGCAACCGAAAGGGGTGCACGGCGGTGGGGGCTGATCCGATAGACTTCACAGGGGTTCTCGAGTCTAAGAATGATAAACCAATAGATTAGTGAGGCTTAGGAATCAATAGAATGAGGCCACAAGACCAGGGCCTTACTAGAGCAAATCCGGCGGACAGAGGAGGCGGACGAAGGACGCAGCTGATCAGGGATGGAATGGGGGTTTCGGGGCCAAAGAAATGAAGAAACAAGGATCGAGGAAGCTTACCAAGGTGAAGTGGAGCTGAGGAAGGTGGAACAATAGCCGAATAGTAGTGCGACAGGACGAAGTGAGGCCAAGAGAGGAGATGGAAGAGAGTTCGAGCAAGAGAGACAGCTTGGGAGGGGTGATGGCCGAATTAAAATGGAAAGAGAGAGAGAGAGAGAGAGAGAGAGAGAGAGAGAGAGCTTCTTCCATTATAATAAGGATAAGACAAAATTTCAAAAGTGTAGTGAGTGGGGTGGTTGATGGGGTTTTCTTGACTTGACTTGTACTTGATGGATTGAATGACTTGATATGATTGATCTTGAAATGACTTGATTTGATTTGATTTGATGGACATGATTGATGTGTTGATTTGATGATCGATGAGATAATTTCTCGAAATGCGTGTCAAATGCACTGATCGAGCACCAAGCACAAACAAACGCAGACTAATAATCTCACTAAATTGATGTGCTCATAAGACCATAAATATAATTACCCACGATTTAGGGAGCTTAACGCAGACCGAGGCAAATCGGTAAAATTTCAACTCACTTCTTGCTCCGCGATGTTCTCAAACTTACTAGTCAACTGACGATTTAACTGTGACTGAATCCAAGCCTCTATTGTAACATTCATGAGAATTCGATTGTCCAAGATAGAAATTCATTTCGTGGCCAAATCCATTAAATAAAGACTTTGTCGAATCCTCAAATCAATGGGCAGCTGTTTAGGAGTTACGCGTATCAACTAATCAGGTCCACGTACTTTAGAATCCTATATAGCCATTTCCCTTCGGTTAGTCATCTTAGAGTAACTAATTCTAAATGAGAATCGACTAGAGTGCATTAATGAGATATATCCATTCTTTATTGAAATCCCAATAATGGGTTGAATTTCTAGACTGTCACAATTTTTCCCTCCTTATTTCCTCCTCGAAATTTATAGACTACCAATCCACCCAACCAGAAAAAGGATTACAACTGACTAATCAAACAGATGAGGATACTTCTTCTTCATCTCGTCTTCACTCTCCCACGTGGCTCCCTTAGTCCCGTGATGCTCTTAGATCATCTTGACCAGTGGCACCGCCTTGTTCCTTAAAACTTGCTCTCTTCAGTCCTCAATCCTTACGGGTCTTTCCACGTACGAGGCTCAATCATCCACTTCTATAACCTCATGATTGAGCACATAACTTGGGTCCGGCTCATACTTCCTTAACATCGACACATGAAACACATTGTGGACTTGGGACAGGTTTGGTGGTAGGATAAGACGATAGGCCAGTATCCCGATTCTCTCCAATATCTCAAATGGTCCCACAAATCTCGGACTCAACTTCCCATTCTTGCCAAACCAAGATAGTCCTCTCATCGGGACACCTTCAAAAATACGTGGTCTCCAACTTGAAATTCTAATGGCCTACGTCGCCTATCTGCATAGCTCTTCTGTCTGCTCTGCGCCGTCTTCAGTCTATTCCTGATCACTCTAATTACCTCCATCAACTACTGGACTAACTCCGGACCTGTCATACTCCTTTCGCCAACCTCATTCCAGTAAACCAATGTCCTACTGGCTCTTCCATGCAATGCCTCAAAAGGAGCCATCTTGATACTCTGCTGATAGCTGTTGTTATAGGCAAACTCCACCAAATGTAATTGCTCTTCCCAACCTCCCTTGAAATCTATTACACAGGCTCTCAGCAGGTCTTCCTATGTCTGTATTCTCCTCTCCAACTGTCCATCAGTCTGCGGGTAATAAGCTGTACTAAACCTCAATTCTATCCCCAAAGTACCTTGCAGACTCTTCCAAAAGTTGCGGTAAAGCGAGGGTCATGGTTCGACGTGATAGTCACAAGCACTCCATGTAGTCGAACAATCTGACACCTTCCAAAAGTTGCGGTAAAGCGAGGGTCATGGTTCGACGTGATAGTCACAAGCACTCCATGTAGTCGAACAATCTGTCTCACATACAATTTAGCTAGCTTTTCTAAAGCGAAGTCCTTTCTGCACTGCAATGAAGTGAGCAGATTTAGTGTCAACCTGTCGACTTTAACCCAAATCGAGTCATTTCCTCTCTGACTCTATGGCAAAACCCGTCACAAAGTCCCATAGTGGATGCTCCCATTTCATTTTGGGATCTCTAACGGGTCGCAACAATCCTCCCGAGCTTACAATGTCGTGACTTCACTTGCTGACACATCAAAACACTTGGCCACATGCTTAGCCACATTCCACCTTCATTCTATTCCACCAGTAATGCTAACATAGATTCTGGTACATCTTCGTACTCCCAAGATAAATACTATAGTTTCTACGATGAGCCTCAACGGGATCTCTTCTTTCAACTCCCCATCATTCGGCACACACAAACGTCTCAGAACTTCAGTATTCCATCCTCAGTTACTTGGAACTCAGGCTTCCTCTTAGCTGTATCAGTAGATACAATCTTCTGAATATCGCGGTCCGTAGATTGCAGATTCTTAATCTTCGACTGAATTTCTGGTTTGACTCTTAGGGTAGCCGACAAGCTCAGGAGGTCTCCTACTTAGATCTTGAATTCCAAGTCCCTTATCCCTTCTAACAGCGTCCACTCCTTAACCATCATATACCCGATGCTCGATTTCCAACTCAAGGCATTCGCTACCTTATTCGCTTTGCCATGGTGATACAGAATGTCGCAATCGTAATCCTTCAACAACTCCATCTAGCGACGCTGCCTCATGTTTAATTCCTTCTGAGAGAACAGATACTTCAGACTCTGATGATATGTATAAATCTGAAATCTTTCACCCACCAAATAATGTCTCCAAATCTTCAATGCAAACACTATCGCAGCCAACTCCAAGTCATGTGTCGGGTAATTCATTTCATGCGACCTCAGCTGTCGAGATACATACGCTACCACCCGTTCATGCTGCATCAAGACACATCCCAATCCTCTTAACGACCCGTCACTGTAGATCTCAAATCCTCCAGGTTCTGATGGAATTATCAATAATGGTGTGGTAGTCAGCCTGTTCTTAAGCTCCTAGAAACTTTCTTCACACTTATCAGTCCATTCAAACTTCAACTCCTTCTTCAGCAAGCGCGTCAACGAAGTGGTTATCGCGAAGAACTTTTCCACGAAATGTTTGTAATAACCAGCCAATGTAGGAAAGCTTCACACTTCAGTCACTTTCGTAGGTCTTGGCCACTTCTCCACGGCTTCAATTTTTGTCGGATCTACTGATATTCCTTCGCCAAACATTATGTGTCCGAGAAACGCCACTCTATTCAACTAGAATTCACACTCATTGAACTTGGCGTACAATGATTGTTCCCTTAAAGTCCGTAGAATAATCCCCAGATGTCGCTCATGCTACTCAAAGTTCTTCGAGTACACCAAGATATCATCGATGAAAACTATCACGAACTGATCTAGGAATTCCTTAAACACCTGATTCATCATATCCATAAATGCGGCTGGAGCATTCGTCAATCCAAACGGCATAACCGTAAACTCATAATGCCCATATCTTGTCCTGAAAGTGGTCTTTAGAATATCTTCCTTTTTGATCCTCAACTGGTGATAGCCTATCCTTAGGTCTATCTTAGAGAACACCGACGCTCCTTGAAGCTAATCAAATAGGTCATCGATCCTTGGCAAGAGGTACTTGTTCTTGATCGTCGCTTGATTCAATTGCCTGTAATCGATACACAGCCTTAGTGATCCATCCTTTTTCCTGACAAATAATACCGACGCTCCCCATAGCGAAGCACTGGGGGGGATAAATCCTTTATCCAATAACTCTTGAATCTGTACCTTTAACTCCTTTAATTTCAACAATGCCATCCTACACGGTGCCTTCGAAATCGATTCCGTTCCAAGTGCCAACTCAATTACGAACTCTATCTCACGCTTTGGTGGTAAGCCAGGCAACACTTGAGGCACTTCCTCCAATTTCACCTCCTGAATAGACGAATCTGCCACTGACGCTAAAAATCCTTGACAACCTTCTCCAATAGCTTAGTCGCTTCTAGCGACGAAATCCAAGGGATCAAGGTTCCTCCTTGATTTCCTAAGAACTCATACCTAGGGTGACCCGTTGGATTAAATTGGATCACCCTTATGCTACAATCAATCACGGCCCTATGTCTAACTAGCCAATCCATACCCACAATCACATTAAAGTCAAACATGGGCAAGACAGCCAAATTAATTAATTCCTCTCTATCACCCAAGACTATTCTACACCCCTTACATCCTAACGCAACAATCATTCTATCCTCTAATGGGGTGGCCACATGCAAAATGACATCCAACAGTTTAGCATCCATATCAGACAACGCGACAAACTACTCAAACACGAACGAGTGTGGGGCTCCAGGATCAAACAATTGTTGGGTTTCTAGTAGTCTCGGGCGCTCGTCATATATATGAAAACATGTCATACACGCAGCGGAAGAAAATAAATTCAAACGGCGCCCTAGATGATCTTAGAAGTCCTCATATACTTCAATCGAAAAATCGCACTTTCTAAAGCAAGTTTAGAAACGTACCTAAATAACAGAGGCTGAATGTGGCTCTTCTTCTTTGTTTTCGAGCGTAAGAGGTATCGAGCCTCTAGTTCAGACACGCCCTGACACCTCTACGACTTGGAAGACGAAGACTCGGAGAAATGGCCCTCGAATTATGCTAGTAATTCTCACCGCGTCTCGATCCGAGCCCTTCATTTTCAACCAACGAAAACATTATGTATCCGAATCGATTGATTCTCGAGCTCACTTTTTCACGAAATCGGGCACGTATATATGTGACTCTCACAAGTTTCTATACTTTTAATCTTAGGGCCCTCACCTCTATTTATAGAGAATTAGAGAGAGGGAGAGAATGAAGGGTGAGAGCGGTATAAGCCGCCCCCCCCAAAAAAAATCACCTCACGTGGCAGCCAATAGGAGGCTGCCATGTGGGCTGCCAACTGGCAACGTAGCCAGTTGGTTGCTAGTCAAAGGTGGCAAGTTGCCACCTTTGACCAGCCATGTGGCACCGCTCCAAAAACGATAGTTAAAGGCGATAATTTTTCCGCCTTCGACCAGCCCCGTCGACCAGTTGTGGCTGGCCATTTGGGCGGCCCAAACGGCGTCGTTTTTGGCAGCGATCCTCATCGATGAGCTCTAGACATTCTAGGCTTAATGTCTCTCAAGTTTCATGATCAAATCATGTCGTTTGATATGCTAAACGTCTCTGTCAAACAGATAGAAAATCCTATCTTACTTTTGACTTTCTAGATGATAACCTTTCTTATCAGGCATGACATCATGATGATGTCATGGGTGATATAATGGTTACATCATGCCTGCATCATTATTGGATAAGGTTTGTTATCTAAAAGGAAGGTGTCATCAATTTCTTCATTTAGTGAGCTTTAGAAGGACGAAACGAATCCAACCCGTTTTAACTTCTTTTGATTATCTAAATAGTCCTATCGCATTCTCGCGATCCCGTCTTTGTTATGGATATCGCCAGATGTTAATTAAGGCATGTGACATCCCTGGGCTCACCTCTGAACTGGCAGTGAGATTCCTCAAGGAATTGATCGTCCCAAATCAATCCTTAGATACCACAAACCGTGAGTGACGTCTAACAATATATCACGGTTACCTAGTCAGAATGAAGTACGAGGACAAAGTGAATCTGTTGGCCTTAGTTCGGTGTTATTCAGTCCTTCTGTCTTACCATGTCCCGATCGAATGAGGGTCATGGATATTTGAGTCAAACCCACAGATTCGATCATATGCACAAATATATCTAACGTGCATTCGGTGAGACTCCTATCGACTTCTGCCTTGGCCAAGGACTTTTTAATGCACCATCACGCATAGATCGCATAGGAATCAATTTCATCTAATGAGGAGATAGATCCTAATTATCGTCTACATGGAGAACTATGACCATCATGCACAGAGATGGATCAATAATTGGCAAATATCGTACTTGTAAACCATAGTCATCCAATATACAAGCCAGCATCGTGGTCAGGTCTGAGGACCATTAACACACCAAAGCCAAGAGCGATTAAGACATTGACCAAGCACAAAGCCTTTATGTTAGTCAATCACTCTTTCGTCACATTCAGTGGATTCGATCGAACTCGTTTCGATACGAACACATGTGTTCCAGCTTAGACGTCTAACATCTGATGACTTGTGACTCGTCATCCCTATTGGACATCCAATGTTCAATAGCAAGGTTCCGAACACACTGGTCTCAACCGGCTCGTGGACGCCCAATCCGTGATCCTTCGACCAGGAACAAATTTGAAGATCAAAGACCAACTAATGACCCATCACATATATTCTTGACGCCTCAAGAATGGGTATCAGTTTTAATTGACCTAAAGGACTTTATTCATCTAAATAAAAGGGACAAGATGAATAAACATGCACCTTGCCATTAATACAATATCGATAGTACAATATTTATGCCATACATGTGACCATTAATGGTTGCTTTAGGGCATACTCCTAACAACAATGCATATGTAGTATAACCACAGAGAAAGACAGTACATGTGATCACCCCTGGCGCGTCCTCAGCCTCTTTGTGCTCTACTACGTAGATCCTTCCTTATGCAGGCGGATGATTCAGATTTTCTTGAGGCGTGGCCACGGTCTGGGGTTGCTGTTGCTGGAACTGCGGTCCTGGAGCTCGCTTTGGACAGGTCCTCAATTGATGCCCCATCTGTCCACAACCAAAGCAAGCTCCAGTCTTCTTCGGGCAGAGGTTGGTTCCATGCTTTCTCCCGCCGTCACGACAGCTTGGTCCTGCAAATGGTGTTGGTTTCCCCAAGATCTTGCGAGCTAGCGGAACAAATCTTCGGCTATCCTGCATTGGCCTCTTGCCAAAATTCTTATGGTTCCCTCTAAGCATGAACTGCGATCCAGATGCGGTAGCCTTCTCAGTCAAATCTCGCTCGATTGCCTAAGCTCTTTGGTACATCTCATTATAGTCCCTAAACCCAATGGCAATCAGCAAGCTTTTCAATTCCGGCCTCAGTCCTTCCCCGAATCTCATCGCCTTATCCCATGGATCTTCTATCATCCTCCGAGCGAATTTGGACAGCCTTACAAACTCTGCCTCGTACTGCTCTACCGACATATGTCCTTGGCAAAGTGGCAGAAACTCCTCCATCTTTCTTTCCTGAGCGGCATTAGAGAAGTACTTTCCATTGAACACTACGCAGAACGCCGTCTAATTCGACTCTACTCCTTCAGGGAAGACTCTTCCTCAAGTGGCTTTCCACCAGTTGTCAGCTGTATTTTGGAGTTGATAGATTGCCAGCGAGACCTTTTCTCCTTCTAAGCATCCTAAGACAGTGAATGTCTTCTCTAATTGTTCTATCCAAATAGAGGTTACTTCAGGCTCTCCACTCCCGTGAAACTTAGACGGTTGCAGTTTCAGGAATTGCTCCACCAAATGATGTGCCTGACGGCCTCCATTTCCATAACCATTGCCCCCATTTGCTCCATTCGCAGCAGCCAAAGCGGCCTCAGCAGCTTGGGCCACAATGGCAGCTCTTTCTGCAGCCTGCCTGCCCATCAAATTACTTACTTCTGTCAGAACTCTCATTATTTCTTTAATCCTTGGGTCCCCTTCAGGCCTTAGAGCCCGCAAACTCGAAGCGGCTGTACTAGACCTTCTGCCCCTATTGCTCATTCTCCCTGATCTCACTCACACCTAAACTTGCTATAATTCCTTCCAGGAATTAGAGACCTAGGCCACTACTCAAGTCTAATATACCTAACAAGGCAGCGCAAAGATGGCTACCAATCAACAACATCACTAGCACCTCACAGACAAAGCTTAGATACTTACCTCAGGTCTTGACACACCTGCAGCTTAGCAACTCACAATAAAGTCTAAAGTAGCTTGAGGAAAATAACATAAACTCAACAGTCACATATGCCAAATCAAACCATGCGACTCGTACCTTTCCTAAGCTAAAGCCTAGGGTTTATTTACCTACTACCCTAGAATTATCATCCTTATCACTCCAAACCTCGATTAGTCTCTGATCAAGCTGACCTTGCTCTGATACCACTTTATACGGGGATGTCATGCCCCAAACCCTACGACACGCAACATCCCGCCGCCAAGTCGAATTGGCCAACACAAACGACGACCCAGGATTCGCCGCGGCCAAACGACGCACACGAAAATACAAAGTAGCGAAAGCGATATTCAACCCCAAATAAGCACAGGAGAGAATGGGGTAGGAGAGAGAAGGCACAAGACATGAACAACAACTGTCAATACATATATATAGCCAATAAGAGTTAGGAATACAAGGCCATCAAAAGAATACATCACTTGGCTAATCCTACGCTTTAAAAGATATATTAACCTAGAGGCCTACTCCTGGTTAGTGTCACTCCAATCTGACGACCAAGGCAGCTCCTCGGGATTAGACTCCTCCTCATACTCAGGAGATGAAGGCTCGGTATCCATGAGATCGCCCACATCATGGCCATTAATCTCTATCTGCCCCTCTAAAGGCAGCTGCTCACTCTAATCAGGGTCAACGACTTCTCCAACAAAAGTCACCGGGCGAGTAAAAAAGGTTCTCCCATCTCCTCGATCGAGACATCAAAATCTCGTACCGGGCCTTTAAACTCCAGGCCCCTCCTGTACATCCAGGCCTTATACCTATAGAGTACCAAAAATGGACCTTCGGGATCGACCCACGCAGTAGTGATATGTCTAGCCCACACTATACCATCAGCCTCAGCAAAATGATGGCAAAACGAATAGGTGAAATGCTCATCTCTACGATTAGGGGTCTGAAAATGATGGCAAACAGCGCAGTAAGTCAAAGACTTAGTAAACTCTCCACTAAGTCTAGTATAGGGTGTGGTACGCTCACCGATTCGACCCTATCATGAAGTCCTAGGGTAAATTGATATCTTCGCCTTATAATTCCAACGGTATCACAAATAGAGCATAAACGTGCACAAGCCAAATCAATTAATAAGCATGTATATAACAAGGCAATCTCACATATCAAGAATGATAGCCAATGCATGCCACGATCAGTAACCACTGCCAGATATCAATCAATGGTTCACTCAACCGAGATTCATTTCGACCAGCGTTAAATGCATTAGGTCTGACCCGCGTCTCAAACGCCTCAGGTCCATGCCTCTATCCGTGCCATATACGCATCTCAGGCTGGCACCTTATCACTCCAACTACCCCGCATTAAACGCATCAGGGCGCACCGTACCTCGACCCGTGTCATATATGCACTTCGCTTTCATCGAAGATATGCACTATTCATTGAAGGAAATCACTATTCACATGTCCTGAATACTGTTTATGCATTGGAGTTTCTGTTCACGAGTGAGCGAGCACTGTTCATGGCGTTGGGCTACTGTTCACAGGTGGACACATCGATGTTTGTGGTTAATTAGCATGAATTAGAGGTTGAAATGCCATATTTAGCCTTGTGGTGTGTTAGGCGGCTAATTTCGGTGAAATTTACGCG
>JAGVVM010010234.1:0-11997 GCA_019149425.1 Psidium friedrichsthalianum | reverse complement strand
CCAAACACAACAATAATAGCCCAAAAGCTTAGGCTGGTGGATGAAGGGATACCATATGAATATGAAGAGTATTTAGGATCCATTTTCAAGCAATGTGAAACAATATTTCTGTACCTCTCTCACGTGCAACCCTATAAAGAGGGTTTAGGATTTGTTATATCTATAGCACTTTTGCGTCAGAGCTATGGCGTCCTAGACTTACCATGTATGCTATTGGCTTGATGGTTTAATTTAACTAAAATAACAAGCAAACAAATAAAAAGCATAACACTTTATTTATTTATAGCAAACAAATGTCGAGTTCATTTTACTTACATTTGGGAGATAAGTAAGGTGGTAACAAAAAGTTGCTAGTGGCCTCTACCCCACATGCTCGTCTATGCATGTGTATATACATATGTACACCATTGTCCAAAAAGAAAACAAACCCCAAAATGCCCAGGTTATCATGGACAGTTAATCTATGGTTCCAACAATATCGGTCAACGTTACGCCATAATCACTTATCTAAAAAAAAATCAACAATAAAGAGGTGAGAAATAGTCTCAGCAAGTTGATTCTTTAATCACGTACTAAACATTCCATGAAGAGGGATGAGAAATAGTAAGATTAGTTTGGCAATATCCTCATGTCATTGACGTTGCAAAATATGTCCACCTAGCAACGAACAATAAGAGGTATCTAGTAACCTGTTGTGCCATGATTGATGTCATGAACTAAATAATTACAAGTAAGGTAACCCTTCAATTTGACCAAAACAAATTACGCTTTGCCATAACATTGTTGTCTCGTACTGCTTCGAAGATCGGCCCGTCACACAGTAAGGCCATTTAGTCATACAGTA
This sequence comes from Psidium friedrichsthalianum, assembly GCA_019149425.1. Lineage (NCBI taxonomy): Eukaryota > Viridiplantae > Streptophyta > Magnoliopsida > Myrtales > Myrtaceae > Psidium > Psidium friedrichsthalianum. The sequence continues at coordinate 11,153 of JAGVVM010010234.1, read as the reverse complement.
GGATCTTTTCATAAACTCCATGGGGTACGCTACATCGGCACAAAGCTTGCTTCCAAACGTCTTATTTGATCCAACACCATGTCATGTAAGGTCATGCATCTAAATATACTATCGCATGCTAGCATCATGTAGTGCCATGCATTGTGGTCACCATTTCCTAACTATTATAAAAAAAATCCCCATGTACTCAGATAACCATAGAACTAATGTCTAGCCAAACCTAAAAAATATTTGTCCCATCCCAGATTCCACTCGGCAATAACAATTCAGGAATTCGTTAGTCATACTCTACTTAATACCTTAGCATTTAGTGAATAGTTGCACCACATCACAATGTCGAATATATTCCTAGCCTTTACTTTTTGTGATGAGTTCAGACACTGCACCCGTGCATTTTTGAATTCAAACAACGATGATTAATCGAATAATAGATTGTAATGTGGCCTACTGTCCTTAGAACTCCTAAAATTTACCTCGTCGTCTCTACAATACTCGGCTTGTCCCGTTCTTTTCCCACGGATGCATATTTCACATGTCTAACTCACCCTTGCATTCAGCGCCAAGATGCTATTCGCTCGATCAGGACGACGCTCGCGACACCGAGACTAATTCCACACCTATTTGAAACCACCAATGACCCTCCTCCTAAAATTTCCAGTCCAAATATAACACTCTCTCGTCCACCTGGACCTGTTTTCCTTTCCGCCTATTGCTCAAGGACAGTGACTCGATTTGCTTTTATGATGCAGAAACTCAGCCCCAACTTCTCTCACCATATACCCCAGCCCCCGACACCACGACCCTTTCTTGGCCGACTCCAACTACCAACCAAACTGGCGATTCATCCTCTGGTTTTATAAATAGACTTCCCACAATGTCTACCTCTCGAGCATTTTTGGCTTACAAGGCAGACAAGTGATCCTCTAGCGCAGTCCGATTTCCTAAAGCGACAACTCAGAGTTTCTCGTCTATTAGCAATCCTTTGGTCACACTTCAGCCTTCTGCAGCCCCCACACGTTCAGTCCATGAAGTGCAGCAACATGCATCAAGGGTTAGCATCTACCAAGGTAAATTTCATGACAATTAGTTGAGAATGCCAAAGTTAATTCATCGGGATACACCCGCACCATTGTGCAATGGAAAACTCAAATCATCCTGTGCACCACAACGTTCTTCATCTTACCCTGTCGTGCTTTGGACCCTTTTCCACAAACAATCATCCTGTGCACTCCAGTCTCAATAGACCCGACACTCCTCCTTTCACCACCAAGCTCACCATCCTCGACTCTAGATGAAAGGGTTAGTAAATGGGTTAAAGAATCAACTCACCTTATTTCTGCTGCAACCGATGTTCTTGAATTGCGGATCTGCTCTTGCTCATGCGTTGGCGCAAAGTAGATGAGCTCCCTGGACAATGGACAAAACCAAGAATAGAGAAGAAGTGTCATTGAAGTGGTGATATCACCGAGGGGGAGAAGAAAAATGGATTTGCTCCTTAAGCTGGTTTTGGTTTCCTCCATGGGCCTTCTAAATTTGACACGAGAAAATAGGCTTGTGATTATAATAAAGAGAGGAAACGTGGATCCCTTGCTGATCAAGCTCAATTGGGTCGAAATCCTCTCAATAGGCCGGGGCCTATCCCGTGGCCCCTCGACTGCCAATAGTTCGTAGGTCCATTGATCCCCTCAATGACTTAACCCATATTGGTTCTACTTGGGCTGAGTCTCGATCGTTGCTATATGGATCAGGCCTTGTTTGTCATTTCTCGGCCGCCGACCATTATATGGCCCTCCACGTTTGACGACCTTGTCCTAATTGATTATTTAGGACATATTGTCCAGCGATAGAATACTATACTACAACCCAATTATTTAACATGTCATGCTAATTCATCAATGTAAACCTAACATAAGTCTAATAATTACAAAGTTGGCCCCTCCTCATTAATGAAGTCAATTAACTATTATTTGCAACGTGTATTCAAATTTTTTACTATTTTTGTTTTATAGGTATATAAATCCAATACATAAACTTGCATTTTGTTAATTAAGGATCTTTAGACTTTTTATTGCCTAATGCTAAAGGGTCAAGAAGAGTTTTAAACCTCCAACACAAGCAAAAATCAAAATAGAAAAATCTCAAAAGAACTATGTCTAATCTTCTTTCAAATGTGAATACAATGAAATGGAGCTAAACAATAGTAGGAGAGTCAAGATTATCACTTTAAGCAATTAATTAATGAGACTGCTCAATTAGTATTAAACAACCATTGTTGTGTAGGTTCTTCTAAGAATCAATAATGCATGAAAATCAAGGGGATATTATGCTCCGTTAGTTTCTCTTATCTTTCCTTCCTCCTTTCTTTCATATTTATTTTCTTTTTAATTATTTTTTATTCTCAACTCGAAGTTTTTTTTTTTTTTTAATTTTAAGTTTTCTCTTTTCTTTTTCTTTGTTTTTAATTTTTTTTCCTTTTCCTTTTTCCCTTTTCCCTTCTTCTTAGGCTGCTTGCCAACCACAGCCACGGCCGGCAAGCTCGACATCATCGACTTGTGGAAAGGCAAGGCCAAACATCATTGGCCTCGAGCGAGGCCCATGAACTCGACCTTGGTAGCCTTGGCTGAGGCATCGGTAAGGCCTTGCTCAAGGTTGGTGAGCTCAAGCCTCGCTAGCTTGTGGTAAGACTTGAGCTTGCTTACTGTCGTGCCCCAAACCCCAATCGAACACGCGACACTCCGGTCAATTCACGGTCGATAAATGAAAGTACGACATCCTAGGTTAGTCCGACTCAAAACTCAACCAAAGCTAACGCTCGTGGAAACGATATAATAACCTGGACAACAAATGAATAAGGAAAAAGTTCAACCATAACACCTTATATTTACATTAGCATCCTTCTTCAATTACGTTAAGCACAACAACAAAACAACTCTGGGCGACCATAGTCATCAAAAGGGGACCTGTGGCCAATTAGACTAGTTTCCCCAATCAAAAGAAAACCACCAAAATAGGTAACAGAGCTAGAGATCTAGTCATCCACATCACTTCAATCTGACAGTGAAATCTCCATCGAATCCGACTCCTCAGGGTCTGATTCCATCTCCATCGGTCCCTCGCCAACTGGGTACTCCATCACATAGGTATCAAAATCTCATGGTATCCCAAAATTGTACAATCTTCTATTCATACTTATGGCCTAGGGTCTAAAAGGTGGGGGAAATAACAACAATGAGAACAAATCTCAGTAAGTTCACCCTCTAAACCTTGCTCTGGACAATACGTACCCCTAAGACCGTCCTAAGCATGCAAGCAGACCCTCAAAGCCATCCACCAACAGCTATGTCACAACAACAGAAGATTTTAATATGCGAATGAACTATTCAATATAAATATGTTCACGCATTAGAGTATAAACATGCAATGATCACAAAGGCATGATGATATCATGAACTCATTTTCATCTGACCTTTGTAAATGCGCTTCAGGTCGACTCGCGCTAGTCGCCTCAAGTCGAGCCTTACCCTTGCTATTCACTTCAAGTAGCACCCTTATCTCTCTAGTTACCCTGCGTCAAACACATCAGGGCATACTGTGCCTTTTTTATTATTATTATCATGAACTCATTTTCGTCTGACCCACGAAAATTCGCCTCTGGTTAACTAGCGCTAGTCACCTCAGGTCGTGCCTCACCCGTGCTATTTACCTCAAGTGGCACCCTTATCTCTTTAACTGCACCGCGTCAAATGCATCAGGGCATACTGTGCCTCGACCCATGTTGAACTACAGGCCTCAAGTCGGCACTCTCATCTCTCTGATTCCCCGTGTCATATAGACACCTTAAGACCCAATTACATGCTCACTTTCTTGCTTGACAAAATTTCGCACAATAACAAGACGCATGTCAAAATATTATAATGCATCACATTGCCTTTGTCCAAATATGGCAATTTAGAGGCACGCAATTTTTAGTCAAGTAGTAAAATTTCATAATTAAATCAACAGGCAATAATCTCTCATTCTCAGGCATGTCATTCCATATTCTTAACATGCATAGTCATGGGCCTCCTGCATTTCAACATGCCCCAATTTCATTGAATTCGACCGTCTATTGAATCCCTGAGCTAAACCGGCATTTGTATCCACGATTCCTACGAATTAACCTCCAAACTCTCATCTTTCACACTATGAACAGTGCCTCGCAGGCATGAACAATAACTTTCTGTGGTCAATAATATTTTTTGCATGTGAACAATAATTTTCGGTTTACACAATGCAATTTTCTTCATTTTTCTCACCCAAACACCTATTTACAACAGCCCAAACATCCATCCAAGCAATCTAACCTCCATAACAATATTTTCCAGCCTATGAACAGTACCATGCCATGAACAGTAATCCGACCAAGAAAATAGTTCAGTTTTTTGCCTCAAACTCCTCTGTTTCAAGCCCAATTTCGCCCTAACTTTGTCCTAGGAATTACCTATCGTCCTACTCAAAGTTTAGGAGAAAAATTGCCTAAAACAAAGGTGGAATAACCCACGATGAAGCTTGAACCAACAACGAGCGAACCAATCTCCACCAAACAGCTATTGTTCTGCTCAAATCACAAAAAGTATATCAACTTTTTGATCGATCAGGGTTCATATTCTTGAAGTTCAAGATCTCACAGTCATACAAGAGAAAATAGGGCTTGATGCGCCCTCCGGGCAACCTTAAGTGGGCCGTTTCTTCTCGGGCACGCGCAAAAAATTGGACTGAGTTGAGGCTAATTTTGATTCTGTTTGGGGTTGATCCAAGGTTGATCTTGAGCTGATTTTTGGTGAAGATATACTAAAGAGGACGATGAAGATGCAGGTGGAACGCTAGCTCAAGGTGGTGGTGGTTAGATGGCAAAACAACGGCGAAACGAGCATCAATTTTCTGGTGGCCAAAAACGGAGAATGAAAATAAGAGAGAAGGAGGGCCACGAAATTTTTTTGAGAGCAAGAGAGAGAAGGGTTGCTAAAATTGAAGAAAGAGAGAGAGAGACAAAATATCTCAAAAGTAAATTATTGATTTTCACTATTCATGATATTATTCATTGGTTGATCGTACTATTCATGTTTTGACTGGTCAAAAGTTTAATTGATGGTGATTGATAGTTGATTGATGTGATTGATTTGACATCTGACGAGATATTTCTCATGCAAATCAAGACTAATCAGGCTTTAACTGATTAGACTGGGGTTCAAGTGCGAACGAGATCAGACACTAAATCACTCCAGATTAAAATTCTAAACTCACCAAAATTTCTACCTTCGACTATTTAGGGAATCTAAAGTAAATTGGGGGTGAATAAGCTAGTTTCAACTTTTAACTACTTTTCTTCAGCACTGCGAAGCCAAACTGCCAACTGCTGAGCTATCGAGGCAATATCCAAATTTCAACTGCGATTCATGAAATACTCGATTATTCCAGCTCAAAATCCGATTTGTGGCCACATCATATATCGACTCTAGTAAATGCTTAGATTAACGAGCAGCTTTTGGAGCTACCGTATGACCTACAATTAAGTCCACGTACTTAAATTCATAGCTAGCCATTCCCATTTGGTCATCATCTCGAGTGATTAGTTCTGAGTGAGATTTAACTACAGTGCATCAATGAAATATATCTATTCTATTACAATCCGAAAGTGGGTGTCAAAATTTAGGATGTCACAATTCCTCCCTCCTTGAGAAGTTTCGTCCTCAAAAGTTGGCTCTACTTCTCTCTTTATTAAATGTAATATCCCTAAGGTCATCTATCTCACTCAATATTTGGCCTTATTACGCTTTGGTATGCACTCTGATTACTTGTCCTTCTTAATTGCCATATCTTGCAATCTTAACCATTATCAGGGTTATCACCCACCTCACTGATCATAAATATATTTAGCAATATTACTAGGCCTCTTGCTCATGATCACCCATGAATGTCTCAAGTTGCTTCTCACACTCGTCAATTCACATGACAACTAATGGACTTACCACATCCATATACATTTAGGCAGATCATTCATTACCACTCAGGATGTACAGATCTCATTCTACTAATTCTCAATGCCAAAACCATATGCCATGACTAGGATTTTGTTAGCTACAGTCTTTCAAACAAAGCACATTTACACCCACCATAATGCTGTCAGTTCGTTGGTCGGCTGCTCGTGTGGTCTCATCAATCTTAAGGCCACCCTGATCACATAGTAGGGGCCCTCTTTGATCACAATGGAGGCACACAACATAAACTTTCACTTTCACCAACATCCACAAGGCATGAAGGCATTCCCATATCCATAGCAACTCATCTGCTCATCATATTCATCATTCGAAATGCAATGTTATGTATGTCACCACAAAACTCATTCCGTTCAAACTCAGAAAATATTTTGGATGTATGAACACTTTTAGTTTTGAAATATAAAACATTTCAACGTTTGAAATTTGTTTCGCTTGAGAAACTAGAAACTTGAAAAATATCTTTAGATTTTGTAAACAAGTCAAACTTAATATGATACCTAGACTAGTCCCTTTCAATGTATCGCATGGGTCACTCATGCGTCATTGCCATCCTAGAAGCTTGCTAGGAGCTGCTCCTTGTCAGAGCCTCTCTGCCCCTATGATCACTCTCTGCCCTCATCAGACCAGGTCGTTGCAGATTGTCCCAAGTTATACACCTACAAGAGAGTCCAGTTTCACACATCCCATATCATGCTTCACTATGGTTTATAGGTATCTCATCAATCCCATCTCATACCAGGCTATGGTTTATGAAGTCCAACATACCAATGATATGCTCATGCATGTATGTCTCAAACTCTATAGTCTTAATGCAAGGAACTCGTGCAATGTGGATCGGCCGAACTATTCTCGTATCGCCCGTATGCGCAACATCAATCCCTTATCTTAAATCAACTTTCTAACATCTCAAACGACCATCAACTTCACAAATCAAGAACTTAGAATCAATCTATATGACTCTTTCTGGTCGCTATTTTCAAAAACTTATTCATATAGTTACATGGCCCATCGTCTAGGGTTAACGTCTAAATCAATAAACACAAGCTTAAATCATGCCTAGTGCTTTGTAATCACCGTTCGCTTCATTGAGAACATCTATTAATATCGGAGTCTTTCAATGACAATTGATAATTAAAACATAAAGATACGATCAAGATTAAAGCCCGTTGTCTTCATTTACTAAACCATCACAATTCCATATTCACAATATGTAATAAAGGCTTTGATGCTTAGCCTATCGATAGTCATCACCATTTGGACTTACAAATCTAATCACCAAGCTACAATCCTTTGCCTTTACTTGTGAAACGTCAAATACCTAGCCACATACTTGGCCATATCCACTTTTATTCCATTCCACCAATAGTGCTGACGCGTTCATGTCTTCATACTCGTCTACGTTGCTTTTGATAAGATTTGCTCCTTAATTCTATCATTGGGTATGGATAATCGCCCTCTAAACTTCAATATCCCACTGCTCAGTCACTTGAAACTCTAGCTTCTTTTAGTAATGTCCGTAGACAAATCTTCTGAAGATCAGGTCTGTAGACTTGTAACTCCTTAATCCTCATTGATCTTCAGTTCCATTTTAATGTAGCCATTAGACTTGAGAGGTGGCCTACCTCTATCTTGAACTCTGAGTCTCTTATTTCTTCGAGCAGGCTCCATCTTTGACCACCATTTGCGCGATGCTCGTTTTCAACTAAGCGCATCAGCTACCTTATTAACCTTTCCCAAGATGATACCGGATCTCACAGTCATAGTCCTTGAGCAACTCCATCCATCGACATTGCCTCAATAATTAGCTCTTTCTAGGAGAATGATACTTCAGACTCTAGTGATTTGTGTAGATTTGGAACCATTTTTTAATCAAGAATACCACCAGATCTCTAACGCAAACACAACCGTTGCAAGCTCCAAATCATGCATCGGGTAATTTAGCTTGTGAGGCCTCAATTGACGAGATGCATACGCAACCACCCTATCATGTTGCATCGAAACACATCTTAACCCTTTTAATGATGCATCGCTATAGATCTCAAATCCTCCAGAACCATATGGATCGTCAACACTGACGCGGTTGTTAGCTTATACTTACGCTTTTGGAAAGTCCTTTCACACTTGTCCATCCATGCAAACTGTGTTTCCTTCTTTAATAATCGCATCAAAGGAGTAGCTATCGTGGAGAAACCTTTCATGATCGTCTGTAAAACCGCTAGGCCTAGAAAACTCAGCACCTCCGTGACCGACATTGGCTTGACCAATCTATAATGCTTCGATCTTTGTCGAATCTACCGAGATTCCATCTCCAAAATAATATGTCCAAGGAACGCTACCTGGACTGAGCCAAAAATTCACACTTGCTAAATTGGCATAAAGAAATGTTCTCCTAGGGTCCGTAGAACTATACGTAGATGTTGCTCACGGTCTTTAAGGCTCTTCAAGTATACCAAGATGTCGTCAATGAACACTATTACAAATTGATCAAGAATTCCTTGAATATCTGATTCATCAATCTAAAAAGGCAGCTGGGGCATTGGTTAGTCCAAATGGCATGATTGCAAACTCATAATACTAATATCTCATACGGAACGTTGTCTTTGGTATGTCCTCTTTCTTGATCCTTAATTAATCGGTAACCCTCCTTAGTTTTATCTTGGAGAACAGTGACCGCACCGTTGGCAGTATGATCTAAACAAGTTCATCTACCCTAAGCACAAGACCCATCCCTTTTTTCCTCACAAACATACTGATGCTCTCCATGGCGATGCACTAGGGCGGATGAATCCCTTTATTCAGCAACTCCTGCATCTAAACATTCAACTCCTTCAACTCCGATAAGGCCATTCTATAGGGCGTCTTGAGATTGGCTCCATCCCAAGGACTAATTCAATCACGAATTCCACTTTTCTTTCAGGTGGCAATCCTTGTAACTCATGAGAAAAAACATTAGGAATTGCACACCACGGTTATATCCTCTAGCCTCAATTTCCTCAAACCGACAAATCATTTATAGATGCCAAGTAACCTTGACAACATTATCTGACAACTTAGTCATCTCACGCAAAGAAATCCAAGGGATTGAGATTCCTTCTCAGTTTCCCCAAATTCAAATCTAGAGTGACTAATCGGACTAAATTGATCACCCTGCTACTATAGTCTATCACAGCCCCTTGCCTAACTAACGCAATCCATCCCAATTATGACGTTAAAATCATACATAAGCAAGACCACCAAGTCAATCAATTCCTCCTATCACTAAAGACTATCTTAAGTCCGAACATCCTAATGAGACGAGCTTTTGTCCTTTAATGGGGTTCATCACATACAATATTAATTTTATAATGTTCAGTTCAATACCAGCCAATGTATCACAAACTGCACAGATATAAATGAATGCGATGCTCCGGTCCTACCGGGCCAAGGGCCATTTCCATGCCTCCTTCCACACGATCGACACAACTTCAATTGATGTGCCAGCTTTCCCGAATTATTTTTGATGGGTTGGACGAACCGTCCCTGTTTCCTCCCATCATGGATCTCTTTTCCAAACTTGCTTTTGTCCTTAAAAGGTCATACCCCATTCCGAGAAGCGGGAGCCTTGTCATTCATACTGGCTCAACATCTGATCCCTTTCCAGACAGCTTGTTGTAGATCCCTCAAATTTCGTGAGTATGAACTGGTTACGAGTTCAGCTTCAGTCCATCCCGAAATCTCATTCTTTATCCAATGGGTTTTCTACCATCCTTGGAGCGTACAGTCTTGCAAATTCAGCCTTGTACTGGTCCCACTGGATCTGACATTGGCAAAGCCTCAGAAATTTTGCTATCTTTTGTTTTACGCTATCTCAGAGAAATACTTTCCATTGAGGCAGTCCAATTCAGAACCGTGCCTTTGGGAAAATTCCTCCTTTGGGTGGCTCGCCACAATCATTGGAATACCCTAAGTCGGTACACTACACATATGACCTTCACTTCCTTTGTGCAACCCCAAAAGTGTAAAGGCCTTCTCTAACTTCTCAATTCAAGATGAGGCGCCTCAAGATTACCATTTCCGTCAAATTCTGATGGTTTCAACTTTCAAAAAACTGCTCCACCATTTCCATTGTCATTCCTTCATTTCCATTAGCGGTAGTTGCCCATTACTTTTCGTTAGCAGTGTCCACAGTGGCTTCAACAGCTTGGGCATAGTAGCAGCTCTTTTCTCGAGCTTACCTTCCTATCAATTACCCAATTTCCTCTGAGGCCTCAGACCCATCCCTCTCGGGTCACTCATAGACCTTGTCCGTGAGCTAGATGCTCCTTTGGTCTCTCTACTACTAGATGCTCCTCTAGTCCCTCTACTGCTAGACACTTCTCTAGTCCTCTACTTCCCCCCCCCCCTGTTATCCATTCCTCACATGGTTTCTCTCAACTCCTAACCTGCTAAATTCCGCCAAGGATTAAAACCTAAGTCACACCTACTCAAGCATAGTAATCTAAGCAGCAATGCATAACAACAAATAACAGACTAGCAACCACCAAACAAGCATTACTGAGCATGATATACAAGGTTCCTAGCACTTACCTTTAGATCCTGCCGCATTCTGCAAGTTAGTACACAACCCCCATTCGATCAAGCAGATATCACATATCATGCATAAACTTGTCTACGATTGCAAATCACTAAGGTCTCTCCTATCTAGCTATCCTAAAATCATCGTTCCTTATCCTCTAGACCTTGACCACACTTGGATCAGAGCTGACCTTGCCTCTAATAAACTTCAGACGGGTGTCACGACCTCGAAACCCCAATTAAGCTGTGACACCTCAATCATTCCATGGTCGATAAATGAAAGTGCGAAGATTCCCAGAGTTGTCGCTAACACCAAAACTCAACACAAACTAATACTAGTGGAATGATACTCTAACCGAACAACAAAGGAATAAGAAAAGAAATCTCAACCACAACACATTATATTTACATCAACATCCTTCTTCAATTACGTTAAGCACAACAACAATAAAACAACTCAAGGCGGCCATAGTCATCAAAAGGGGACCTATTATTGATTAGACTAGTTTCCTAACAAGGGGGGGGGTAGCGGACGGGGGGGGGGGGGGGGGGGGGGGGGGG
>JAGVVM010010232.1:0-14187 GCA_019149425.1 Psidium friedrichsthalianum | reverse complement strand
AGTACATTCCTCCACACGGATACGATGCATTAATGATTTAAATCCCGCGTACTTCTAACAAAACTCAAACAAAAAAATCGGAAGGTAAGAAGTAAAATCCCTTTTCATCTTATCTAGACCAATGCTCCGTTATTTTGCAAAGGACTCAGCGGGTGATTCAACCAAACACTCAAAACTTGTGAATCGAATCCAACACATCCAACCAATTGGGAAATTTACAAAAACGGTCCTAAATCTATTGCAACTGTGCTAATTTAATCATAAATATTTTTCATTACCAATTTAATCCTAAAATTTTTGCATTTAATCAATTCAGTCCATTTGGCTTAGACGGTACTGATATGGTAATTTTTTTAAATAATATTCTAAATTTTTATGACTTTTTTTTTCTTTTCTTTAGTCATTTTTTAAACTAAACCCTTAGGCTTGGATGCCCTTGCCTGAAGTTAAAAAAATAAAAAATATTTAAAACGGTCCACTTAGTACCGACCAATCAAATGAATTGAATTGATACAGAACACAAAAATTTTAGACTACATTAGCCAAAAAATGCTTATGCTAAATTGACATAATTGTAATAGGTTTACGACTATTTTAGTAATTCTCCTCCCACCGATTCAAACATTGTTTTTTTTTTTGAAGGTGCCATTTCTAATTGAAGTCAGGTCTCACGGTCGCCTTATGACGTCATGTAAATCTCGTTCTACCTAATGAATGTTTCATTGGATGACGCAACAAACTCTAAACGGACTTCGGAAGCAGTAGCCCGACACCCAATATACAGCACCTGTTTCCGAATCGATTCACAAATTTCATTTCATCTCAATCGAAAGAAATTAAGCGATTTATAGTGTACAAGCCCGGAGATGAATAGTATGATCAAGGAGGCACTCATATACATAACAATAATGATAATAATCAAACAATGTAGGATGTGAGACCAATCTTCATATAATGCACAGCAACATCAGATCAGTAACATATAAATCAAATGTAAAAAGGGCAACGTCTCTAGAGAATCAATCCAAGCACGGCCCATCCCAGCGCCAACCCGGTCACCAATGTCTTCACGCTCCTCGCGGTTTCTGCTCCGCTCTGCCACACCAGACGAATCGAATTTCGAAAAAAATGAGCGTCGGATGAAAATGGGAGAAAATGATATTTTTTTTTCCGGGATATAATTGTAATTTTCCAAAAATGGGTTGAATATTTTTCATGTCATCACGCTTCTGGTGAAAAAAAAAAAAAAAAACAAAGTCCTCGCGTCGGCACGAAGCACAAGAAGCCAGTGCACCTCTGTCCTTCAGATCAACCATAATGAAGCCGACACGTCATATTAATTTTTTTTATATATTGATTGTATTTGTGATGTGTGTTATTAATATCTGAAAATCAAACACATAATACTAAAATGAAAAAAATTCACCAAAAATTACAAACAATGCCTACCCTCACGCATTTACTCAAACTCATTTTTAGCGACAAAAAAAAAAATTGAAACTGCACACGTGACGCATTTATTTCAAATTTGTATTAATATGACACATTCACCGAAAATATTTTTTGTGATACAAAAAATCCTAAAATTACATCCATGTGACACATTTATCATGCCTATAAATTTGTCGTTTTTAGTGTCACAAAAAAATAATTTAAGATAAATTTAAAGATAAATAATAATAATGATAATAATTTGATAATTTTATCATTTATCTTTATTTGTGATAATGATTTGAAAATTTAACTAACTTATATAAACATGTCCTTTGAAGACACTCCTAACACTATCTAGAAAATTTCTATTTCTACCCAGATTATGCCTATTTATTTATTTTTTTGTTGAACTATTTAACTTTACTGATTGTAAAATAATTTTCTCGTTTCATAAAATATTTATTTAGTGGCAAAGATCTAACTAATTGCAGCAAAAGTTATGTTTTTACGTAAAATAATTTAAAAAATGAACAAGAAAATTTAGCAGAAAAAAACACCTAAAAAATGAAACAGATAAGTGAACGGTATGAGCGCTGCACGAAACAGCAAGATCGTTACCTCATCGGCCAAAGTTGGTCCCGGGGAGAAGGCGTCGGCGTTCGGCCCTGGGGCTTCCGCCGGCGGCGCAGGAGGACTGAGCAATGCCGGCGCCGGAGCTGGCGAGACGTGCTTCTTAGACTTCTTCTTGCTCGGAGCCGGTGCGGGAACCTCCACCGGAGCCGGAGGAGAGCTTTTCCGGAGCAGTCGTCGGCGAAGGCGCCGGCGGCGATTTGGCCGGAGAAGGCATTGGCGGGGAAGTGACCGGCGCGGTAGCTGGAGGAGAGCTCTCCGGCGCAGTCGTCGGCGAAGAAGCAGCCGGCGATTTGGCAGGAGAAGGCAATGGCGGGGAAGTGACCGGCGAGGTAGCTGGAGGAGAGCTCACCGGAGAAGGCGGGGTGGCGACAGGAGCTGGCGCCGCCGCCTTCTTTGGAGAGGGAGCAGCCGGTGTCGGAGATGAAGCGGGCGGCGAAGATACGGAGCGGGCGACGTGGCCTTCGCGGGAGATTTAGCCGCGGAACCGAGACCGGCGTAGCTGCAGGGGCCGGGGTCGCCGGAGACTTTGTCGGTGCGGATGCCGGAGATTGGCCACCGACGCCGGCGAGCACGATGCAGAGTAAAGCGAGTGAGATTACGCTTTTCGGATCCATTGCTTGAGAGACAGAGAGTGATGGAGTGAGAGTGTTGTGTTGGTAACAGAGCATAAATAGGCCCATTGCGGTGATTTGACGGGCTAATGAAATCTGAGCCGTTGGTAGGGAGGTGGGGCCCAAATGAGCATAGGGCCGATCGTGGCCGTCAGATGGGAAAAGAGGAGAGAAGGTTCCAATAAATTAGAGGGCCCCACAACGGGACGGAATCAAACAAGATTTGCGAGAGCAAAAATGGGGCGGGCGAAAACAGTCTGGCGATGGCCCACTTGGCGTAGGAGGTGCATGTGATGTCGGGTGGCCGATTTGACACAGAAAATGTATCTCTATATAATTAAGGATTAATATCATAAAAAATTTTAAATATATTCTTATAATAATTCATATCAAATTATTTTTTTATTACGAAAAACTCTAAAACGGAACACTTGAGATAAATTTACCATAAACTATTTTCTTGAATATAAAAAATCCTAAACTGGTACACATTTATCAAATTTATCATAAATTAAGTTTTTTTACGATGAAATATCCTGAACTGATATACTTGTGACAAATTTATCTTCCATTAATTACGTTAACCCTAGAAAAAATCACAAACTGATACACAAGTGACAATCAGAGAACAAAAATTTCAAATTGGTATACATGTCAACTGTTACGTATCATCCAACTTAGTAATTCAACTGTTATATTTAACGAAGACTAATGGAGGGTAAATTTATTACAGATATACCGGTGTGGGGTAAATTTTTGTGGTAAAAAATTAGCATAGAGTAAATTTGTCATAGGTATATCAATTTAGAGTTTTCCATAATATTAATCCTACAATTACAAATGACGAATAAATGTCTTTTTTTGTTATTAGATGACTAATATTCTTATCATAAAATCATCAATCGCGAAAATTTCTAGCTCGGTTAATGCGACTATAATGGTACTTATTTTGGTTTGATGTCGCTCCTATGGTTTTTTTTTTTCCTAATGATTGTCATAGGATTGCTTGATTTGTTCTGTAATTAATTAGACGAGAGTTATTGTTGATGAAGTCGCAATGAGATCGCTCCCATTGATAAATCAAGATGCCATCCGATAGTTTTTGCCACACGAGTTTTCCTTCTCAGCAACGAGCATCTTGGAATCGCCATTGACGAGTGACAAAATGTAGCAGGCAATAGTTTCTGACACGATAAAACAGCACGTCTCTATAGGTGTTTCCTTCTTTTACGAAGGGAAAAAAATCACAAAGAAGAAAATCTAATTATGTTCATTGCGATAGATTTACCCTGCAATGTTTTTTGTGACGTGAAAAATCACAGATTATGGTATTGACATGTTTAGCCTTAACAATTTATTGTGACATCAAAAACTCTAAAGTTATATCCGTGTGACATATGTGCCTGCCCTTCGTCAAAGTTTCACCAGATGACTTTCCTACCAAAACGACATCATGACTTTTCTACCAAAATGGCATCGTTTTCATTTCGCTCAAATCATGTGAGCACCACGTCAATATTGTTTGCCTTGGTCGTTGATGTAGGCAGACGTCTTAGCTTTGCTCGTTGATGAAACATCGACGAAGGGTGCATGTGTCATGCGGATACAAATTTGAAATTTCTAATGTTGCAAAAAAAAAAAAAAGTTTCATCATAGTTGTGTCCAAGACATAATTTGTGATTTGTTGGTGGTTCTTTCTCTTTTGTAAAAGGTGTTTCCCACTTTTAATTCACCTTCCTCCGATTGATGGTTATTCGTTGCCTTACTCCCATTACCTTGTCATTATGGTTCACACATTTGCCTTTTCCTTTTCCACGATTTGATGCTTCCATTGTCTTACTTTAAATTTGCCCAAATGGAATGTTAAGAAGCTTCAACCTCACGGCGGAGTACGACACGGTCGATCTTGGCCCGGCACGGTTCACCATTCATCGGTAGTCGGTTTCTAAAAGCTCGAGGACGGTGATCGGAACCGAAATATACCGTGCCCATTCATCGAAACCGGGTTTTGACGGGCGATGTTAGAGAACTAAGGCGGCACTGATGATTGCTCAGACGACGCTGAGAAGTATTTGATCGGCCTGACTAGGTGGCGTTTAGCTTGTTCTGCATGATGACCTTGTGTTCTTACTTTCATTTCCTTCTTCAAGGAGAAGAAAAGGGATGATTTGTTGACCCCGGCGGGCCGCTGGACCGATCTACTTTAGGCTTTTCGGATGATGTCTGTTTCTTATTTATGTTTTGGTGGAGTGTGGGACAGCCTGTCGTGTGCTGGCATTTTGATACAGCTGTGCCTTCTTTGGAGGGCCCCCCCCCCCCCCCCCCCCCCCCCCCCCCCGCCTGGACGTTACAAGGACGCTGAGGGACTAAAGCCACGAGATCGACTGGTGGTGATAGTGGCGGTGGTGATGATTTTGGAAGTATGGGTCGCGCTGGCGACTCGACTTGAGTCCCCTCTATGTCATCGAACCTAATGCCCTCGTGGTACTGAGAGTGAGCTAGTCAGATCGATCAAATTAAAATTATCCAAATCAAACCGAATTAGTGATTCGATTTTTAATTTTAGAAGGCGACGGTATGATTTTCAATCCTTAAAATTGAAATCGATATCAAGACAGTCTAGTTCCAAATTTCAAAATCTATATTGTATAAAAGTGTTTTAGTAATATCATTTTTTTTATCAAATTATAAGAAACAAAGTATTATGTGATCTGGTTAATATAAAAGAAATATGGTTTAGGTATGGGTTGTCAAATTTGTACCGCATAAAAAGGGGTAAAAACGAATTAAATGGGTCAATATGGGTTGGACCCTATTCAACCCGATCCAAACCCGACTCGACCTACCCGTTTGATACCTTTGTACAATAAAGAGAGAGTGAGCAATGAGAAAAATTCTTATTTTTATTTTTATGCCAAAAATAGAAAAATAGAAAATTTCTACTTCTTATTTTCGTTCTAAATCTATTTCTGGACTAAAAATTTATTTTAGAATAGAAAAATAATTTTGCATTACTAAACGGATTTTGCTGGATACCTATTCTTGAAATAGAAAAAATAAAAACAGAGAAACATAATGGTTATATGCCCACTCTAAGGAAACCCTTTTACAAAATGAGAAATGATTGTGTGAACGCCATTAATATGCTATTAACACCCTATTTTGGGCCGCAACAAAGAAAAAGAAAATAATCAGAAATTATTGTGAGATCCATTCCTTCAAAAAATTATGTCCCATACTCTTACTCTCACAATCATCTAAAAACTATTATATTAGCAAGTACATTAAGAAGAGACAATGATAGTTACCATGTCATAATCAATTCACTTAGAAAGCACCTAATGATCTCTCACGTTAGCTCGGTAAATTCACAAATCGATTTGACATGAACCCTACCGAGTCTCGAACACAGCAAATTTATTGTGTCTTTTTACTCTGTTTCGCACTCACTATCTAAGTATGACCATAGGAATGGACTATACCCACGTGTTACAGTCTAAGGGCGCGAATAGCAATACTTTTGCTCTAGATATTAACTTTTTGCCAGAAGTTAATTTTTTTTAATTCTGGTTCTGAGCAAAAGTCGATTTTTTAACTTTTGGAGAGAGGTATATTTTTTTTTACTTTTTCAAGTGAATTCAAAACTACTTCTGGAGCAATAAATTGCTCCAAAAATAGAAAAAATGAAGTTGTTTAACCAAAAGAATTTCTGCTTCAGAAGTTGCGTTACCAAAAGGATTTTTCCCCAGAAGCACTTCTAAAGCAAAAATTCTACTTCAAAAATATTGTCATGCACACCCAAAGTCTTGTGCTTGTTGGGTGGAGACAAAAAAAAAATCAATTTGAGGATAGCTTTTCTATCATCCCCCTCAACTCTATGCTCGCTGGGTCGATCGGATTTGGGATGGCAATAGAGATGGAGGGATGGAATTGCTAATCCGTGACCCGCCTTGGCCTCCCCGTACCCTCAACAGCTCGTCCCATCCTCGACCAACATAAAGATGGGAGCCTCCTTCATTTGCCCATGGACAAATTAGGATTGTTGGGATAATTTCCTCAAAAGATGGGCACAATTATGCCATTTTTGGGTAATCAGGATCCATGTTCTCTTCTTCACTCTTGCAAGAGAAGATTATGACTCCGTAATCGAAGAATTTGAATTTTTTTTTTCCAAAAAATGGTTCTCTTGTATATGTTGTTAGTTTGTTTGTTAGAGTGTCTTGTCTCATATCGAAAAGATCTGAGTTATGGTTACAAACAAATGAACATATCTCGATTATTGGGAATAAATCTTCTAAATATGTAACCCACCCATTGGTGGCCCAGCTGGTTTGTGCTCTGGTCCTTTCACGAGAGGTCCTGGGTTCGAACCTCGCTGGGTGCCGGTGATTTAAGCGGAGGGTCGTGGCGGGGATGCTGCGCTAGCCCTCTCGGAGGATTAGTTGAGGTGCGCAATCCGTACGGATGCTGGCCCGGACACCTTCGATACCAAAAAAAAAAAAACTTCTAAATATGTATGTGCTACAACATTTTACATAGAAATCATGACAAATTGCATGCAATTGATCAGGTTAAGATATTCTCCGATCGACGGTAGAAGCTCTGGTACACTAAGGAAGGGTGTTCAAAATCGAAGTTTTGAACTTTGTGAGGGCACAAGTAAGGAAAATCCCTGTACTTATGGCTTACAAAGAGCTTGGAACAAGTTGATACATCTTCTTGTTTATGGCTTGGATGTTGTTGGCACTCAAAATAAATCGCTCGTTGAAACATGTGATGCACACGTGGAAATCAACACATGCAAGGATCACGTGAGGAATCAACACCTATACAAAGTATTTGAAGTGTTGACACTTAAGCAAAACACATGAAGAGTCAACTCACGTGATAGACATGTGAGGAGAAGGCACGTCAAGAGAGAATAAAAAAGGTTCGTGCAGAGCACGTGGTGGGACCTATAGGCGTCACTTGAAAAAATTGCCAACCCATTAGTAAACTGAGCACCAACAAGAAGCAATCTCGCCGGATTCAAGGTTTTTCAGGGAGTGCCAAAATATATGAAAATTATTTCCTTGAATTCCATGGTGGGAGGCCAGTTTCGAGATGGATAAAATTTGAACAGTCTTTGAGAACAAGTCAAGGAGTCCGAAGAATACGGAGGACATGGGCATATCCTTCACAATTGAAAGAGAGATGGTAAGTATCCTATCAATGGTTATTGGATTTTGAACTTGAAAGCACCAAGGTGTGGAGAACGTGGACATGATTTACACAAATGAAAATTGAAGAAAGGCATCAACATCATCAGTTATCTGGAGTCAACTAATTACTTGAAGACTGGGTAAAAAAGAACTCAAAAAGACCAATGAAGACGGCAATTGTTGGTGCGCAAGGATTACAACCACTAAAGAGCTGTTGCCACTCTAGCTATTATAAATACCACCATGTATCCACAAAGAAATCCCCCTGAATAAATCAACAAATTTATCTTTATCTTTACTTATCGCTATATTTACTTTCCTTAACTATAACTTCTAGATTCTCATCGCCGAGTCCAAATCCGGTGTTGAATTTTATCCCAGATATTACGCCATCGAGTCAAAGTCTAATGTATTATTGAAGCATGTTCAATGCGTTATTATCAAATCAAACTCTGACACTGTTTTGGGTGCGTTGGTTCGTTGTTCCTTGGAAGAAATTGTACCTGCAAAGTTAGGCCATCGAGTTACACTCTGGTTTGGTCTATGTTTGTATCATTTCTTTCATTTTATCAGTATCGATTCCTTTTGAGTTGTACTTATGAAATCCTTCCATCGAGTTAAACTCTGGACAGAGTAACATTTATATTATTCTACTTGAATTTTTGCAAAAACTTTCACGTGTTGATTCCCTGACTCTTAGGATCTCTCATGTCTAAGATTAGAACATGACCCTTTATCGCATCTAAAAGCTGAAAAATGAATTTTGGTGAAAGATATTTTGTCGTGGAGTAATTCCGACGAAACATATGTTTATATTGCATGCAAAAGAAGGATATTACTAATAAGGTGCTGGCTTAGATGGAAGGGAGTTTGCTCTTCTCCTTGTGGTGGGTTCAATTTTTGTTGCGAGTACTCTAAGAGTAAATTAGCCGAGGCGTACAAAAACTAGCATGGACACCACATGACGGCTATGAAAAAAAGGAAAAATGACATCAATAGTCCATGAACTTTGACCCAACGTGTAATGTAATCTTAAGCTTTTAATTTGACCAATATGGTCCCTAAACTTTAATCTAATGTGCAATGTGAGCCATGAACTCTTAATTTGATCAATATAATTCTTGAACTTTTAGACATATTTAACTTAGTCCCTGAACTTGAATTAATGGAAGAACTGATGTAGCTAGCAACGACACCTAGAGGGGGGGTGAATAGGTGCTTCTGCAAATTTTGAGTTATAAGCGCAAGCAAGCACAGAAACTGAGTATTGAAACTAAACAGATCAAGTATGCACGAAAATAAAGGAGTTCAGAAGGAGAAATGTGCACACAGATTTATAGTGGTTCGGCTATAGTAAGCCTACGTCCACTCTCCCAATGACAGTCGATTGGCTGGATTTCACTATGATGATTGCAAGGTTACAATAAACTTCTCTCAACTCACTCACAAGAGTATTTCCACGAGAAGTTAAAATAACTTTCTCAACAGTTTTGCTCGTCTTTTTCAACTCTCTCAATTTTCCTTCTTCTACTTCTTGTTTTTTTTTTCACTTGTCTTTTTGTCATATTAGAATGAATACCAGCACTCTCCTTTTATACCCCTTTCACCTCGAACTAGCCGTTGTCAAGGTGCTCCACGGAATCACTCATCAATCTTCAATCAACCTTGATTGAGCGAGATAAACTTGGAAAGATGCTAGGTACCCGTTGAAGAAAGATTCTGGTTACTTCAGATTCAGTTGCCCATACAACTAAATCTTCAGTTTCCATTTTCATGAGATGTTGAATCTTCTGAGGAAGAAAGAAAGATAATATCCAATCAAGGATTTTTTTCCTAATGAAGATGGACAGTCATCCTGTAGATCGAATCCTTTCACTTCCCGTAATTTCCGAAATCAATCGGACTCTTGTCAAACATGGGTCTTCTTAGTCCAGCTGCAGAATCTGAATCCGTTCAGAAACAGTCTTCAAACCATGTGAAGTCTCTCTGAATCTGATTCGGCTTTTCTCTGTGAATCTGAGCTCTTAAAGATCCTACTGTCGATGTCTCACATGAGTCTTTTTGAGGTCTTCCAAGGCAATGCTGTCCTCCATCTGAATCCATTTGAGGCAGTCAAACACTTCATCTGAATTACTCAGACGCAGACTCCTCCTTCTGATTCCTTTAGAGGCACAAGCATAGTTCCTCCTTCTGACAATTCAGAAGCACTACGGTGACGACTCTTCCTTGAGTCTGAACGTCAGTTGCGGGATATTCAAAGCTCTTTTCACATCGTGATTTCTGTAAGGAAGATATACTTCTATTAACTAGACTTCTTAATACGAGTTTTGTCAGAATCAAAATTCTTAGTGGGATAGTTTCCTCAACAAGAACTACATGGAACATCTTTCTATAATTTAGGGATTAAGTTGAACATGTTCTAAGAGTTCAATGCTATATTGGTCAAATTAAGAGTTCATGGATCACATTACACGTTGGGTTAAAATTCAAGGATCATATTGGTCAAATTAAAATTTTAGAGACTAGATTACATATTTGGGTCATTAGCCTATGAAAGATAGAAAAGGAGATTTAGCTTAGGATGTTGTCTTGAGCTAGAAAACTGATGATATGAATATATGCTCCATCTTGGGATTGTTTGTAAATTTGATTTTCTATGAGATAAGGGCACCATAAGTGTCTTGACTTTTGCACATGCTCACTTGAGTGTCATAATTTTCTTGTTCAGATCACTTGAGTTTCATAACTTTTAAAAAAACACTCACTTAAGTGTCATAACTTTTGATTTATAACTTGAATACCATAAATTTTTAAAAACGTTCACAAATTATGACATTCAAGTGAGCGTCATATATAAGTTATGCTCAAGTGATTGAAAATCTGACCGAAAAAAGTGATTGAAAAAAATTTGCGGTATGTGAGTACCGCATAAAAAATTATGATATTTGTGGTGTCCTTTTTTTTTTTATGTTCTATGGTGTTATACCACTAGATTATATTGGGAATACTGCCCATGCTCGTGATATTTCTCGAGCATAGATTTAGGTTCGGCCTCAATGGGAAAATGGCATTCCTTACATTACAAGAAGAAAAATGTGGTCTCCTTTACACATGCATCACATAATTGTTATGCTTATAGGAGAATATTATCCGCGATCGGTATAACTTTAGATAACTTTGGCTCACACCCCTTTTTTGAGGTATTTACACCGAATTCTCAAGCAATGTGTCTAATTGTTAACAAATTGATGTTTACGAACTACCGAACAGTAGGAGGATTAATCCAATAAATTTTGGGAGATCTAATGTCCTTATTATAATTTGTTAAGAGTCATTGCTTAATAAAAGAAGTTTAGTGAGATTTCTTAATATGCTTGGCGTTCCTCATGTGGTAAAGGAGATCGTGACCATACGCACTAAATTCTATTGCCTTCAACAAACCAATCACTTAATGTACGAGTCTCACTAATTTCATTACTTGACAAACAGATCTTCGCATTACTTAGCACAAGAGTTTTGGTTACACATATTGTTTCTCGTTTGAATTGGGAATGCTTTAGAAGTAAAATCCTGAATGCACCAATTCGGTGTGGAGGAGCATGACCTTAAGCTTGCCCGAGGAGGAGCACCAGTCAAGGTGCACCAAAGCTGGCCCAAATAGCACCTAACTCACTGCACCGAAAAAAGAAAGTGCATCGACTTAAAGGAATTACAAATCTTAGTGCATCCATCGATGAAAAATTGACTTTGGCAAACCAAATCAACGTTTACAATGTATAGTGTTGATATGTCTTGAATTAATTATGAGCTTGGGCCAACGTTAGAGCTTGAAAGTAGTAGTATAAATATTACTCTTTCTCAAACTATTAAGCTCAAAAGCATCATTAATTTTTTGAGCCACCTTTTGTAATCATTGATTCTATAGTAGATTTTGATTCTTCCTCTCCCCGTGGTTTTTTCCCTCAAGGGTTTTCACGTAAATCATTGTGTTCTTTTCTTCTTCTCAGTTTTAATTTCGTTTTAGTTTCTGCAATGTCATAACAAGAGCTTTAGGATTTTTCGATCTTTTGGTTATGGCTTCAAGTTCAACAACACAATTTGATATTGAGAAGTTTGATGGGAGTAGTAGTTTCAACCTACGGCAGGTTCGTATGTTAGCTATTCTTACGCAGCAGGGTTTGAAGAAAAACTCTATTTAGTAATGGGAAGAAATCGAAAACCACGTTAGATGAAATGTGAGAAGAATTGGATGAGTAAGCTTTATTGACTAACCAGTTATGCCTCACGAATGAAGTTTTGCAAGAGGTATTAGATAAGAAAATAGCTGTAGGTTTATGGATGAAATTGGAGAGTATTTTTCTGAAAAAATGTCTCACTAATCAATTGAGGTTCAAGCAATGACTCTTCACTTTTCGTATGGATGAAGGTGCTTCTCTTAAATCTCACATTTCTAAGTTCAATGCTATTATCTCCAAATTAAGATGTATTGATATTAAGATTGAATATAAGGATTAAGCTATTAAGATTGAATATAAGGATCAAGCTCTTTTACTGTTAGTTTCACTACCTTCCTCTTATAAGAATTTTAGAGAGACCATGATTGTTGGTAGATAAACTATTGATATTGAAGATGTCAAGATTAGTTTTCTAAATAAGTAGAAACTTATTATAGAATTGACTTTGAAGGTAGTAATAATCATGGGATTGATTTAGTTACTTGGGGAAGGTCTGTTGAGAGAAGCAATAGTGGCAGGAGCAGATCAAAAACAAAGCATAGAGATTTGACTTACAATTATTATAAGTCTCAAGGGCATATTAAGATAAATTGTCTGAAAACTGAAAGCAAAGCAATAAAGAGAAAATAGCAAGAATCAACAAAATCAAAGGATTGTCAATCGTCACAATAATCACAACTACCGGAACTAACAGAATCAGAGAAATGAAAATCTCGCTCAAGCTAGTGTTGCTAAAGAAGAAAACAAAGATTGGCTATTGGTTACATATGATAAACACAAATTCTGTGATAGTTAGATTCTTGATTTAGACTGTTCGTATCACATATGTCCTAATCGTGATTGGTTTTCTATGTACAATGAATATAATAGTGGCGTTATCCTAATGGGCAATAATACTAAATGCAAAGTAGTTGGGATTGGGATTGTTAATATTAAGATGCACGATGGCATGATCAGAAACTTAGATAATGTCAGATATGTTCCTATTTGAAGAAGAACCTCATCTCTTTGAATATACTTGATGCTAATGGTTTGTAGATTTACTGCCGAAGGTGGAGTTATGAAAATTATGAGAGGTTCACTTTTGTTGATGAAAGGGCTAAAAAATGGCACTTTACATCAGCTTCAAGGCTCTACAACTACTGCTTTAGTTGCAGTCTTATTTGCTTTGACAGAGTTCAGATAATACTAAATTACGGCATATGTTATTAGGCCACATGAGTATTAGAGGGATGGAGGAGCTCAGTAAATGAAGTCTTTTATGTGGTCAAAAACTAGAAAAACTAGATTTCTGTGGGCATTGTGTTTTTGAGAAACATAAAAGGGTCAATTTTCAAATAGAATTTGCACAATAAAGGTTACTCTACATTATATTCATTCTGATCTTTGGGGATGGGCAAAAGTTTTTTTCGAAAGGCCTTGGTTCTAGGTATATATTCACTTTTATCGATGATTTTTCAAGAAAAGTTTGGGTATTTTTTCTAAAGTAGAAAAGTGATGTTTTTGTTATATTTAGCAATGGAAAACATTGATCAAGAAGTAGATTGGTAAGAAAATCAAAAGGCTAAGAATAGATAATAGGCTAGAATTTTGTGGAGATGAGTTTAATGAGTTCTATAAAAGTGAAGGCATTGTGAGGCATCATACTACAGTGAATACACTACAATAGAATGGTATTGCAAAACGCATGAACAAAATCTTATTAGAAAGGACTATGTGCTTGTTGTCAAACGCTAGTTTGGAGAAGGAGTTTTAGGTTGAAGCAATCAGTACAAGTTCATAAATCATTCTCCTTGCACATCTATTGAGTGCAAGATACCTGAAGAGGTATGGTCAAATAATCCTATTGATTATTCTTCACTTCGAGTATTTGTATGTCCAGCATATGCATATGTTAGTGAAGGAAAATTAGAGCTTAGAGCAAAAAATGCATCTTTCTTGGTTATGCTTTTAGTGTAAACGGTTATAGACTTTGGTGTTCTAGTTCATCTAAGATTGTCATTAGTGGAGATGTTACTTCTAATGGGTCTGCCATGTTTCGTCCTATCAAGGAATCGTCTGTTACTTGTCAAA
>JAGVVM010010231.1:0-10517 GCA_019149425.1 Psidium friedrichsthalianum | reverse complement strand
TGCTGCCACTCATCAGTCAAATTCTGTACCCTACCTAACGATTCGCACATGAGGGGAGTGCTGTAAGATTTTTCACGTCGCTCGATAACATAAGTCCCCCATCTCTCCGCTTGGTTGTTGTTGTTTTGCAACATCTAGTTATCCTGCACGGCCCTCCACCGTCGATAAAAGATTAATAATAACCAAACCCCGAAAGGGACTAACTAAGTTTCTCATTTATCCATTCAAACTATTTTTTTTTTTTTTGTTTTTTTTTTCCACTTGGTTCTATTTCTGGCCCTAAAAAAGAAGAAATTGCAAACAGTCTCTCCCCACCGTCCGTCCACGTGGAATCTGTCGCACAAAGTCGTCGTAAAGATCCACCCACCCGTCCTTACCCACTCATCCTTTTTCCTCCGTTTATCAAAAGCCGCGGTGCCCTCCGACAACCATCACGCCCCGTCCACTCTCCTCCTCGTCTTCTTCTTCTCGGCAACCACCTCACTCCTAAGCCCATCACCTTCTCTCTCTAAACTTTTCATGGCTCTTCAGAGGAGAAGACGCTTCGTTAAATCTTGAATTATCAATAGAATGTAAAAATTTAAGAATACGGAACGTCCAATTTACTTGGGACACTTGTTTTCCGAAAAGGCGCACGGTCCTCTAATCAAATTTTCGTGAAAGCGACTACTCGAGTTGTTGTTTCCATCATTCACACACGCTCTCCGTTAGTAATCGTGCACTAATTCCAAAAATGACCCAAGCAAACATCCACAACTGGCGGAATATAATAATAAAGAATAGAGCAGAAAAACACACACTAATTCATGTTTTATCGAAATTCCTCCAACTTTGGGCTCTTCTCCAAGTAAGAGAGGCACTTGATAATCCACTAGTTTTCGAAAGTACGAATATACTTAATGCCGTCTCATAAGATCAAGCACAAAGAAATTCAAAACACTCATAACTCATAAAAGTTCGTCGCGGCTTTTTTTTTTTCCTCTCTATTCTTTGCTTTGCGCTTCTTTTTCTGCTCGTTATGACGCTACCAATTTTTCAATTGATAATATATGAGGTATAACTTTTGACCTAAAAGCAAAAAGAAAGAAAGAAAGAAGAACAAAAAGCTCTAATAATATTTTGCCTTCACACGTCGAAAAATAATCCGTCATGTACTCACGAAAAGTTCCAGTTTTCGATAATGCCAGTTCTCCCTCCTTAATCTCGGACCTATTAAGGAGATATGTTAGCAAAATTACCCAAACTTAAGCTACTTCTCCCGCATAAAGGCACTTTATACATCAACTAGTTTTTTGAGGAAATACAAATACAATTAATGGTCTTCCTCATAAGATCAGGGGCACAAAGAGCTCAAAACTCATAACTCCTACGTCGTCACCGCGCGGTCGAGTGTAGAGCGGCTTTTCTTTTTCTTTTTCTCTCTCTATTCTTTGGCTTTGCGCTTCTTTTTTCTACTCTTGCTATGACGGCTACTAACTTTTATCATCAGCTGACTGGGATATAAGAGGTATACGAAGGGAACAGCCAACATGATGTAACGGGGCGAAAAGGCAAAAAGTGACAGGTCAGCTCAAGCAAAAAAAACCTTAAAGAAGGCGTCTGTGTTTTTGACGTGTCACACGCCGGAATACTTATTCCAATACTACTGGCGGATGTCTCACGAAAAAGTTTCCGGTTTCGATAACACCATTCCGGTCCCTCCTTATATTCTCGTACCTAATTCGTTTTCGTGTAACTGCCTTACAGCATTGTCCCAATTTTGTCCCGATTTTCTCGCCTTTTCCAGACGATTAAAATCTATTTTCCTTGAAGACCTATCTTGTTAACATCTCATCGTTTGCATCACTTAGGCATTATTCCTAGTTGTTGCAATCCTGAATTTGATTTCTTATATCCATACCTTCTTTAACAAGTCCTCATGTCTCCGTATATGCTTGAGATGATACCGGCACTCCCCCGTTTCAAAACGCTCCGGTTGAAACAAGGCGAAACGCCGTGTATTCGTATTAACGCATCCCTTTTAAGGTCTGGCGCAGTGGTAATCTAGTCGAGTTTCTCTATCAATCCTAAGTTCCAAAATGTGTCTCGCTCAGATAGCAATGCCGATTGATGTTGCTATCAAACCGTCTCGTACATGGTCTGTTTTTACGAGTGTTGCTGTTGAGTTGTCTATTGTATGCATTCATCGAGAACGATGTTTTACGGCTATTCGTTTATGCCGATTGATGTAGACATCCAACGGTCTGATACGTATGCCGTTTTATTAGTGTCGCTGTCGCGTTGTCTATCATATTGAGTTCATCGACGATCTTACGGGGCATATCTTATGCCATTAAAGTTTAAAGATAATTTTTGGCTATCCGACCAAAATTTTAGTCATCACAAAAAAAGAAATAAGAATTTTCATACGGTGAATCACAGTGCCGACATTAGTATTGGTGTTTAATCACAAAATTTACATTAAGTAAAGACAAAAAAGAATTGTCGCTGCCAATTTACCTTTGGTTTGCAAATGCAGGAGATGTTTTTGATTTTATTCGTGAGGGGTGAGCTCTCCTCAAGCCGTCTTGTCATCAAACGTGCTAAATTTGATTTAAGGTTGATGTATAAATTTTCCGTCTATTGAGTAAGGTAGGTCTCAACCGTCCAACTTCTTTTGATCGCGCCAGAGAAACATAACTTTCGCCGTATTTATTATTATTTTCCCACATATATAAGGCGCCGATTTGCCTCTCCCTTTTGATATCAACATCTTATTATTAATGCATCTATTTCTTATTTATTGAAGGCCTTATTTCTATATGTGGATGTACACGCATCAAGTGAGATAGTCGTGTATCAAGAACTTACAACTTATATAAGTTTAGTTTGTTCCATGGGTCTGACTTCTTTTTCTTTCCTTTTTTTTATTAGCAAAACAAGTTAAAGGAGTATTGTTATATTTTTTTATGGCTCATTTGATAAAATAGGAAAATAAGCAATGAAATGTAAGCACTGAATTTAAGTCTTGACAATTTTAATATTGAAGATGAAATAAAGTTGTTAAAATTGATAAAATTGAGCATGAATATTATTGTTTCCCATCACAAAGGTAATTGAGATCATAATTGGTAGGCTTTAACAATATGATTGGGAAGATTCACTTTTTTAAGTAATACCTTGCATCTTACTATTTTTTCCCCAGAAGTAGTTTTTTTCAAAAACGTTAAAATTTGTTTTCCTTCAAAAATATATTGTTTAACGTTTCATCGTTTGCATCACTACGCAATTCGTCTAGTTTTGAAAACCGAATTAGGTTTCTTGATATCCATACTCTTCTTTACAAGTCTTCGTGTCCTCCGTATCAAGAAGACCGGCACACGTCGTTCGAAAACCCATCTGGTTGAGACAGGGTGAAAAGCGCAAACCATCGTAATTTTCTAATCTGATCATCTCGATTTTGATTGCCGTGTTCAAGTTCATTCATCTTGGAGTCCGTGATGTTCGATAGATATGTAGGTCCCCTAGGGTGTTAATTTAGGCCTCATGAAGTGGGCGTGGGACTATTGTTAATCGCTTTCTTGAATTAGTTTGATTTGACCTAAGCTATTTGCAAGGTAGTTCACTAAGAAGAGATCGACCCTTGGCACAGGAGGTCGGAGCATCGTTCGAAAGGGTCCAATTTCACCCCAGTACCGATTTCTTTTTAGCACACTGGACCAAGGTGACTAGCTCCCTTCGAGGTGCGTCTCATGCTTCGAGCCCCTTCCTGTTTTTTGAATGCTACATAACCATCAATGATGTCGGATATAACGATCCTTTTATCTCCATTGCTCGTATTATCTGGATTGGAGTAGAATGCGTGGACGTTGATTTTGTTCGAAAATTCAACTTGTTGTCCAAGTCCTCACTCGATCAGCTTAGGATCTGTGTTTTAAATTTTTGGATTAGACTTTCTAGTATAATAATATTAGAGAACAATACAATCCTTTTTTCGTTTGTGCATTTACCATCTATTAATCAAATTTCACGTACCACTTCTAATTCGATTTGCACGTGAAGATAGTGCTGTGATATTGTTTCACGTCGCTCGATAGGGATCGCTCCATCTATCGGCTTGGGTGGCTGTTGAATTGCAACATCGGGTTATCCTGCACGTCTTCCGCGGTCGCATAAAGAAGATTATAATACTATAGAGTCGGATCAAGAAGATCCACCGTCAGACGAAACCACCCCGAAAGGGGACTAATAAGTTTCTCATTTATCCATTCAAACTTTGTTTTTTTTTTTTTCCACATTTTCTATTTATGGCCCTCAAAAAGATCAGAAATTGCAAAACAGTCCCCACCGTCCGTCCAAACGTGGAATCCAGTCAGCACAGAGTCGTCGGTAAAATCCCCCAGCCCTTATCCACTCATCCGTTTCTCCGCTTATCAAAAGCCGCGGTTGACTCTCCGCAACATCACCCACCGTCAATCTCCTCCTCCTCCTCCTCTTCTTCGGCAACCACTCACTCATAGAAGGAGAAAAGCTTGTTGAATCTTGAATGTAGCAGTAGAAGGTGAAAATGTATAGAATACGAGAACTCAATTTACTTGGGAGTACTTGTTTTCGGAAAGGCGAGCGAATCATCTAATCAAATTTCGCGAAAAGCGACTCGAGTTCGTGTTTTCATCATGTACATACTATTCTGCTAGGAATCGCACATTGATTCTAAAAAAATAACTCGATAAAATAATTCACAGCAGAAGAACACACCAGGAGATTTATTATCGAAGTTCACCCAAAACTTCGACTACTTCTCTGCGTGAAAGCACTTTGTGAATCCCTTAGTTTTTGAGAAAGTACCAATACAATTGACGATCTTCTCATTAAGATCACGGTACAAAGAAATTCATAATACTTATAGCTCATGAAGTCATCACGACTTCTTTTTTTTTTTTCTTTTTATTCGCTATTTTGCGTTTCTTTTTTGCCTCTTATGATGACTATTAACTTTTCATCACTAATGTAAGAGGTATAGCCTTTACCTAAAAATGAAAAAGACAGAAAGCCCTTAATAAGATATTTTGACTTCACACGCGGATATGTCCATCATGTACTCACGAAAAGTTTCAAGTTTCCGACAACAACAAAGTCGTCCGTTTTAATTCTCGTACCTAACCCATTTCGTAACTGCCATTGCAACATTGTCCCAAATTGTGTCCCGATTTTCTCGAACATACAAGCAATAAATCAAGTCATGGCCGCATATTCAAAGACGTGGCGCCACAAAAGAAGGGTCAATCCGACAGGAAAGAGCACATCGGACGGCCAACGTCTTTCTAACTTGGGAACACGAGTTTCTCCTTCATTCCACGTGCCCTAATTTGAACTTTAGAACGCGGGGGTATATCTTGGAAAAAGGAATGGCAATTCGTGAGTCATGACTAACTTAACCCCAGTTAGCTAACACGAGGTGAAATTTTGCAATCTGGAAAGTAACTGGTCTGAGACGAAAAAGCGACGCATGCTTTTCATACCTCTCCATAAACGACAGAAAAAAAGGGTGCGGTTTTGATCTGCACCGTCGAATTCTCGTGCGCACCCTCCACCGTCGGATCAAAAGATCTTAAGCATCATCGAGTCGGGGACCAATAAGCCCTAGAAATCAAAACAAACCACCGCCGAGAGGGACCAATAAGCAAAATCCTTTAGTTTCGGACTTCGCTTTTTTTTTTTTTCCCTTTTTTTTATATCTGGCCGTCGAAATTGCAGAACGGTCCCTACCAATGAAAAATCTGGTCAGCAAGACAAAATTCTTCGATGAATCCGCTGTTCCTGATCCAATCCGCCCCATCCCCTCCGGTCATCAAAAGCCGCGGCGAATCTCCGCAACCTTCAACGGCCGTCTGTCTTTTCTTCTTCTTCTTCTTCTTCAACCACTGATAGACCCGTCGATTTTCTCTTCTCTGTGCTTTCATGGCCTCTCTGCCTCGGTACCTTCTGCTCCTCTGCTCCTTCACATGCTTGATACACTCGTCCCGCTCCCGCACGCTCGTCCTTCCCTTGGCCAAAGACGCTTCCACGCTCCAATACGTGGCCACCGTCTACCACGGCCCTTCTCTCGACCCCGTCCAGCTCGCCGTGGATCTCGGCGGCCCATTTCTCTGGCTCGACTGCTCCGGCTCCGCCGTCCGTCGAGTCCCCTGCCGTTCGATCCAGTGCTTGGCAGCCACGTCCGGCGTTTCTGGGCTTCATCGCGCGTGCGCCGGCGGGGCCTCCTCCGATTGCGGTGTTCAGTCGGAGAGCGGCGAGGCCGCGTCCGGGGTGCTCGCGGAAGGAGCCGTGGCCGTCGATGCTGTGGACGGGTCGGGGGAGAGATCATCCGCCGCCGTCGACCGGTTCCTGATCTCCTGCGCCCGCCCGGCGCCGGGATTTGGAGCGAGCGGAGTCAGAGGCACGTTGGGATTGGGACGGAGTCTAATTTCGCTGCCGTCGCAGGTAATTTCTGCGTTGAGCTGTTTCATTTTCTTGGGTCGACGATTTGTTATTTCTTTATAGCCCGTCGCGCGTGCCTCCCGCGGGGGCCCGCTGCAAGATTTTTGGTATTAATAGGAAGACGAACTGTTTTGTCCAGATGGCGACGGCGTTCGGCGTCCGCCGGAGGTTCTTCGCGTGCCTATCGGCGTCGGAGGGGGTCATCGTCGCCGGCGACGGGCCACTCTTCTCCCACCTCAACGCCGACATCTCCAAATCCCTGACCTACACGCCCCTGGCGACCGCCAAATCGACGCGATCCTCAGACTACCTTATCAACCTCACCTCCATCAAGATCAACGGCAAGCGGCTCTCCCTCAACTCCTCGTCGCCGCACTGGATCAAGCTCAGCACCACCATCCCGTACACCGCCGTGGCGAGCCCGATCTTCTCCGTCTTCGCCGAGGCCTTTGCAGGAGCGGCCTCGGCCATGGGGATGGCCAGGGTCCCGCCGGTGGGCCCGTTCCGGGTGTGCTTCGACCCGAGGAGCGTCAGCACGACGGGGGCCGGACCCGACGTGCCCGCGATCGATCTGGTGCTGCAGAGCGAGATGGTGAGGTGGAGGATTGGCGGGCCGAGCTCGATGGTGAGGATGAGCGATGAGGCGACGTGTCTGGGGGTCGTGGACGGCGGCGACGGGCTGGGGAGCTCGGTGGTGCTGGGAGGGCACCAGCTGGAGGACGTGCTGCTGGAGTTCGATTTCGGGGTCTCGAGGTTGGGGTTCGGCCCGCCGCTGTCGACGGGGCAATTGGGTTGCTCCGACTTGAGGCCGGGTTTCAATTCCATGGCGTTTCCGTCGCTATAGATGCAATGCTTCTTCTCATTCTGCTTCTGTGAATGGCCGAATTAGAAGATGTACAGTGATGTGATCGAAACGAACAAGATCGAGGAACTGAAGTAGAAAATAGCACTGGAACTAGCTTGTTTCTTACAGTCGAGCCAGATTTTTGTAACCTTGTCGGTTTTAAGGTCGGGTATCTCCGTGTATCTTTTATTGAATCAACTACCTCAACTTTCCAAATTTAGATCAACTCTCCAAATTAAGATCAATACGAGGTCTTAAATCTGGTCGGTAAGGCTACCAAATAGTCTTGGACTCGCTTGTGTATTGGTAGTTAGTAAATTTTCAATTTTCAATTTTAATTTTTTTAAAATTCAGATGTTCCTGTGCACTTATTCTTTTTAAAGAAATTGAGACTTTATTTTTTTAAAATTTTTGATTGAAAATTATTTTTAAAATTAAAATTAAAATTATTTACGTTAGTAAATATATTTGTTATTTTTTTATTTTACAAAATAGAAACGGAGGAATAAAAATATTATTAAATAAATCTTAAGGTTATCAAATAGTCATTGACTCATTCCTCGTATTAGGGCAAGACGTGGCTTCTTGAGACCATGCCACGTCAAAGGAATCGGCTAAAGTCGTTTCTCCCTCTTCATGACCCAACAACTTCTGAAAAACGATAAGACACGAGCTTTTGCTGAGTGGAGTCGTGTCACAAATCGTGCTTAAAAGTTTATCGAGTAAGCAAATCACATCAGCGAAATCTCGAGATATAGTAATTTATTTAGTAGTGATCTCAGGTCAAGTCCAAACTTGAAAAGACGAGGTATTTTCATTGTATTCCAAAAAATTTGGACACGCGATTGAAAATTGGTTCATATGTTTGAGCTTTTCTGTAAAGGTGCAGCTATTCTAACAATTTGATAGTATTGTTGGTTATTTTTATTTTACGATTTTTTAATTAATGAGTATTTTATACAAAACACGCGGTGATAATGTGTAGATCTACGGTAAAAAATAACTGAAAATATTATCGGACTGTCAGGGAAGTATTTCCCTTCCTATAAATTTATTGAACTTGTTTTTTTGCACATTATGGAGAAAAACTGATTTAAGGGAAAGGGCGAGAGATAGCAACTATCACTGACTTTTATTATTTGCTCCAATTTTTTTTTTCCGAATATTCTCATCTTGTCCCTTCGTCCCAATGCAATTTTTTTTTTTTCAATATTACGAGCAACTTTTTAAGATTAGTTCAATAAACTTCTATCATTGACTTCAACCATTACTAGCGACACCTAATACAATAACTATTCATCGTGCATAACCTGTTCTGAATCATTATTAACCAATGCATAGTAAGCTTAATGCAAGTGTCCCCGTTGGTCGCATGACTAGTTGTGCCTGTATGAATTGATTAGTTGGGAATTTGATTGCAAAAGATAGATACTCTTATCTCTGTTGGGACATAAGAGTATGGAAATTTGAAGATAACTTCTTTTGTATACAACACATGGACATCAACATGAGCAGGGCACGCGAGTAACAAAAGAAGGAGAAGAAGTGCTTGTGTGTTAAGTGGGAAGCCAAGAGTAGAATTGGGAAAATGCACCGGAAGTCCTAAAATTTATGGCGAAAGTTTACTTGAGTCCTAAAACCAACAAAAGTGCAATCGAATCTTAAAACTTATCAAGTTGGTGCAATCAAGTCTCTCCGTTAACTCCGTTCAATCTGTTTAACGAAAAATGCTAAAATAATTTTATTTATTTATTTATTATCCATTTCTTACCGACCTCAATTGATTTCAGATAAATGTGATGTTGATGCTGTTGATGTATTTATTGTCCATTTCTCTCTCCAATGTGGCATGGGGCTCAAATCAAGAAGTCCATAGGCGCAAAAATGACGTACTTTAAGGTTTGCCTCAAATTTTCAAACCCTAGTTTTCTTCCCAAATTATGTTCGCTACTTCCTCCGGTTCATCATGTAAAATTAAATGCGGCCGATATGATGTTATTAATAATGGTTTAATAATTATTTCATATTATAATTAGTTTGTGTTGGTTATTAAAGGCATAAATGAAGAGATGCAACTCTTCACGCGCTTTGATGGATGTCATCTATTGAAGATGCGTCTATTGATAGCCTTTATTTAAAATGAGATTGATCCTCTCTCCAACTGATTGATAATGATATTTAACGAATAGACGTTAGTTTTGTTTTCTCTCTTGCATTAAATAGTTAATGTAAAGCACAAAAGGTTAAGGGAGAGAAGTCAGGTATTTATTGCCTCCGTTTTCTGGGGTAACAATTAACGCTGAAAGGTTTTGCTACGGATAAATATATGTCTTCATTTTTATCGTTCGTGAAAATCATGAAGATCAACAATTACTATGATGATGAATTTTCGCGTAGTTTACGAAAAGTTCTTATAATTGGTATCAGAGTATGGTTTGGGATCTCGTGATTTTTCGATTATGTATAAATTCTCTGCTTATGTGGAAAAGACTTCGTGAATTTTCATTAGATGAATTTTGGGGTTTTCTGAATGAATTAAAAAATGGGGAAAATTTTGGACTTGAAAGGAAAACGCCAATTCCGGCCAAATTCCAATCACCCACCACTCGAAATTCATCCAGTACAATTGTACCAAAATGGGCGACAAAATCCCTCGATCATTTCGGCATTATGTTGATAGTCGGAGAAGAACTAAGCAGAGGAACCGGCATTAGGGGAAAGGGCGTGAGATAGCAACTATCACTTACTTTTATTATTTACTCCATTTTTTTTTTCCGAATATTCTCAACTTGTCCCTACGTCCCAATGCAATTTTCTTTATTCAATATTACGAGTAACTTTTTAAGATTAGTTCAATAAACTTCCATCATTCCTTACCAAAAAAAAAAAAACTTTTATCATTGGCTTCAACCAATTACTAGCTACACCTAATACAACAACTATTCATTGACATAACCTGTTCTGAATCATTATATAACAACCTGGGCCTATTACTTGTAAGATATTGTCCACTTTGGACACACAGTCCTCACGATTTTGTTCCTCCGAAGGTCGCCCATACAACCCTCAGAAACCGCGTCTTGCAAGTTAAGAGGGACCCAGCATCATGTAAGCTAGCCCAAGACTCCCTCCCTAAGCAATGTGGGACGAAGAGTTGTACACACTCCCTCAACGGGATGTCACGCATTATTAACCAATGCATAGTAAGCTTAAA
>JAGVVM010010230.1:0-15879 GCA_019149425.1 Psidium friedrichsthalianum | reverse complement strand
AATATATGCTTGATATTAAGCCTATGTACATTTTCTTTTACGCAGAGTATGGTTATGATGGCAATCAAAATATCTAAATTATTGTTGATGTGATTTCGATTTACTATAGAAACTTGGGGATGGGATTGGGAAGCCCGAGACAAAAGTTTTCTTAATGTTTTCTACTTTTTTTGATCTGCTTTTGTTTTTTCTACTGTTTCTTACAGTTATTTTCTTGATCATCAGATCAAATTGGGAACACCAGGGTGAAAGAAAGATATTATGAGGAAAAGGTTTCTGCAAAGACTCCAGAAGAACTTGAAGCAATCAGGAGAGATGTTGTGAGTGAAAGAGTATTATAGTTGTTTTCTGTTCAGTATACTTTGTATCTGACTCTTAGTGATCATTTTTCACTCCTTTGTATTGTCTGGTTAGGTTCTGAAGTACACAGAAGGCTTATGTTGGGTAATGCACTATTATTACGAGGGAGTTTGTTCTTGGCAGTGGTAAGTTTCATCCTTCAAATATGATAGTCACCATACTTTTAGTGCTTCAATAGCTTTTTAGTGGTTTGCGGTTTTTGTTTATGTTTACCACACTCGAGTGTCGCTCGTGTGAATTTTTTTTCCCTCCCAAGAAGCTTATACGCCAGTTAGTATGCATCTATCAACTGTATAATTGGCTAAGGAAGTCTATCAGTTCAAGTCTTTGATCATTATATCACGGCAAGTGATTTGGAAGGATCTTAATCACTTGATATACTGAGAAACTGTCTTCAATAGTCATGTTAAAGACACCTCGTTTCATGTTTGTTTTCTCAGGGATTGGCTACCTTTTCGACTACTTTGATTTTATCAAAACATTCACGTGCTATGATATATGTCAGTAGTTTTTGAGGGCTCTCTGCTATAAAGTAGAGACATATAATAAATATCTTTGGTATTTTGAAGTTAAAATACTAATCAGGACTTCTTTGAGGGCCTCTTTACGAGCTGTTGTAATGTCTAGGGAAGGAAAATCTTCCTATGAAAATTACCAGTCAAATCAACTTAGCACAAAAGATTACAGAACTGTGTGAAGTTTGGTTTTATGAAATGGTTAAATATTAAGTGGACAGCTAATCGATATGTCTGATTTGAGTATTTGTTCCTTTGGTGGTTCTTTATTTTAGGTTCTATCCATATCATTATGCGCCCTTTGCTTCTGATTTAAAGGAGCTTGGCCAACTGGATATAAACTTTGAGCTAGGTTCTCCTTTCAAACCTTTCAATCAGCTACTTGGTGTTTTCCCAGCCGCAAGGTATGACAGTGTCGTTGGTCATCTTTTATCTGTGAACAGAATGGATACAGCTGTACTTATTGGGAGTACAATTTCTTGCAGTTCCCATGCCCTTCCAGACAGTACAGGAATTTGATGACTGATCCAAATTCACCCATCATCGATTTTTATCCTATTGGTAGTTGTTCTTCTGCTTGTGTAGGAAAACATAGACTATGTTTTAGATTTGGCTCGGTATATTTATCTGCTATAGCTTGTGCTTTATGCTACAGATTTTGAAGTTGATATGAATGGAAAACGCTACTCTTGGCAGGTACTCCCCTTTTCATTGCATTTTCTAACTCCCAAATGTGTACTTTTAATTTAAATAGATGATTGTTGAGTCAAGCAAGCAGATGTTGACCATAACTGCATGTTGCTGCAGGGTATTGCCAAATTGCCTTTTATAGATGAAGCTCGACTTCTTGCAGAGGTTGAGAAAATTGAACAGACTTTAACGGTATGTAATTTAAGGATTGTTCAAGAACTATATCTCTAGATAACTTGGGGCTGATCATCTGCTGAGAGATGACGAGCTACCAATATTTGCAGGAGGAGGAAGCACGGAGAAACAGTGTGATGTTTGACATGCTTTTTGTGTCATCATCTCATCCT
The DNA here is from genome assembly GCA_019149425.1 of Psidium friedrichsthalianum. NCBI lineage: Eukaryota > Viridiplantae > Streptophyta > Magnoliopsida > Myrtales > Myrtaceae > Psidium > Psidium friedrichsthalianum. The sequence continues at coordinate 13,967 of JAGVVM010010230.1, read as the reverse complement.
CTCTCGGTGTGCATATACTCTTTGGACAAACGCTGTAAACAGTTGATGGACAAAGACCGGGCTGAAATCAAGGAGAGCAACTTAAACCTGAGTTGAGGTTTGTGTTGGAAATAATTTAACTCATGAAATTGCCAGGCCACTTGATTGCAAGTAAGCTTAGATTTTGCTGGTGATGTTTTCCATTTGTTAAGAGTTGCGGGCATGACGTATACAGAATGGATGCCTTTATCTTAGGAGGGGGTGTTAGCGGTTTTACTTGCATGTGGGAAACGTGCTGAACAACAATTCTGGATATTCATCACAAAAGAATATTATAGCTTCCCTCCATCTCTATTTATAATGTTGCCATCAATTTTTCCTCATCTCATCTTTCTTTTTTATTTAAAAGCTTAAGTTGTTATATGAAGGTGTGGTTTGGTATTTAATTATTCTATCATCCCCCCTCACACTTAGTCTGGTCTTTTTGACTAGTACTAAGCGTGGAATATTTAGTTGGGGAGGCAAATGGGACCTAGAAAGATTTGAACTCTTGACCTCTTGCTCTGATATCCTGTAAGATTTTGTGTGGCCAACTGTTCATATTTTATTTGTTGCGAGAAATCCTTCTTAATCCTAGTTCATTTTTTTCCATAAATCTTAGTATTGAACTTTCAAGAATTTGGGCAGTTGCACAAGTATAGCTTGTTATAATTAGCCTTAACATGTACCGTGATGACATCAGATCACATGGAAGAGAAATTTGAGAATGTAGATCTGTCTCAGCGAAGAATCTTGCTTGCGCCTATTAGTTGCAAGATATCAATCTACGCTGATATTAACGTGCTGACTGTATAGTCACCGACTTCCTAAATGATTAGCAAGTACCTGATGGTGAAAAAAAGAAACTACAAATGACTTAGCAGTTTTCATTGCTAAGGTTTGTTTAAGGTTATTTTTACCTTTTCAAATGTTGCTGTTCTTGCAATTTGATTTGTATTTGACGGAAAATATTTAAAACCTTTCCACTTACACAAATAATGACGTTTAGTATGACATTGATTTCTACAGTATTTTAGAAAATAAAAACAATTGTTTCCATTTCATTTGAAGGGAAAATGAAAAGTAGGATAAAGTACTTTGGTGTAGGCAATGGCCCTAAATAAGTGGAAAAGGAAGGTGGTAGAATGATACTTTGATAGTAATTTCTGTAGCAATGTTCCACAGTCGTGCACAAACAGTTGTATCTGGTCATGTCCGGTAATTTTTTTTGTTTTTTGTGATTGAACCAAGTTGTACTGTCCGCTGTCAACTTCAAAGGTAAATATTTTGCCTGTGTGATGATTGCCTGGATTTTATCTGGTAAGAAAATTGTCTGATTCTAAGTGTCAAGCAACTAATATGGGTCGTTAAAATTAGTTCTGCCTGTTATTGAATTCTTTCGTATTTTTGGATGGCTAATGGTAATGTGCATGGATGATCTTTCTCGTTTTATAAATTCTGAGATTTGTTTTTATACGTTAGTCTAATTTTTTTAGAGCTACATGCAGTGGCGGGATGAACGGCTACATTTCACCTTGTGCTGGAGATCCATGTCCTCCTTTTTTCAGATCTCCTGTGGCCGGCATGGAAGATATCATGAACAACGAAGTCCTGTAAGCTATAGAGAACTTAGTACAATCAGAGGTAAATCTTACCTAGGCGTAGATGAGCAAATTATTAATTCTCATGTGTATCTTGCTGTTTCAGATGCGTCATATACAGACTCCCAGATGCCCACAAAATATAACAAGGCCACCTGCAGGCGTTGTGTTTCCCAAGAAGGTATATTCACAGAGTTTCAGCTTGTGAAAGTCGATGAATTCTTGGCAATGATAAAAAGACTTGCTTAATTTCAACCCTTTATAAGTTTATTGTTGGTGATTGTACATCATATACTGGGGATGTTACATTGACAACTGTTGACCTTAATGCTCTTTGGAAGCTGTTTGCACAGGCAGGCATACAGTGTATATGACAAAGGTATTTGGTCAAGCAGTGAGAAGTGAGAAGATGGTTAAAGCTATTGACATTTTGTCTTTTGGTCACATTAACTTGTAGGAGAGAATATGTCGTTGAATTTAGTAATCTGTCATGACAGTGCTTATTGGTTTTTTTTTTTTCAACGAATGGTGCTATTGTGATGCAACATGACTTAATGAAAATATGCTTAGGATTTGCAGCATTCAGTGTAGCTTATTGCTTGCTTCAGGTTTGTCATTTAGAGTGGTGATAGAGTTCTTGATTTGGTTCATACTTTTTCTTGCTGCTTCGATGTAACAAGTTTCTATGGAAGCACTGAAGGGAACCCTTTACATTTTGTGTAAATTGACTAAATGATTATGGACATAATTTTTGTCAACAAGCATATACCCCGAACTGAGCACTAATCTACCTGCTGGTTCTTCAATTTTTGTTCTGATCTGGTTTTGCCTTCCTTTCAGATGGTGCAATTGGAGGATGTCAAACCTGCAACTGCTCTGTGGCACGAGGATTCTGGAAGGAAGCCATGGGAGAATGGAAGGTATTTTTAGTGATTTCTGATGCATATGGTACGAACAAGCTATTGAGCTTGTATTTATCGGTGCCATTGACTTTGTTGGCCTTCTTTGACTGTCTGGTGCATCACATGATAGTACTTCTAGGTTAGCAGCCAAAAAAAGAAAGATACTTGTCATAGTATAATATTAATACCTTGTAATGACACTTCTCTTGACATTGACAGCAACTCAAACATGGCTTACCAGAGGCAAAATCCTCCTGGCATGATCTCTGGGCGGCAGCTGGGAGACGCAGCACATCGGCTTGTTGCCAACAGTTTACAGTTTAAAGCAGTGGATGCTAACGGTTATGCGAATTATGGGCATGCTCCACCTCCACGTTACCCTGTGGGCCCGTTTTCATGGCACCAAGAACAGTACATAGCGGCTCCACCTAGGAGCGCACCACCTCCCCAGGGCTTCCATCAGCACCCAAATGTGACAAGTTCGAGAGATTCCCATGATTATGGTCATGGTCGACCCCATTCTCGGCCAACAGCTCATCCTCGGGATCATCAAAGAAACAGCCTGTCAGCATCTCCGGGCAATGGTTCCCATTCCAGGCATGGAAACTATCCACGAGGGCAGTATAATGGTCCATCCAGGTATCCCCTGGACCTAATCAGCGGCCTCCCAATGTGAGTGGTTCTTATCAATATCACGAGCCCTATGATAGTCACCACAGTTCCTATGTACAAGGAGGTCGTCCTCCTCCTCAAGCCCAATGGCATGGAGGCTGGACTCCTCGAGGAAATTATAACCAGCCCAGAGGCTATATGGGCCCGCAACAATCAGGCAACCCTTACTCTGCACTAGACAGGAGAGGCCATCGGCAGCCGCCTCCGCCAGGCTATAGCCGCCGGTAGAATTTTTTCCTGTGAGTTGTGATCTTAGCTTTATTGCTTTAGTTGAGAGAATGTTGTACCATAGTCTGTTTTTTGAGTGTTTAATAGCTGTATCAATTTTTTCTTCTGCCGTACCTAGTGGGTTTAGTTGCGGGTTCATTTCTGCCCAGATAGGAGGGAACATTTTATTTTTCTGTTTTTTTAAGTGGCAGCTGCCATTATGCCAATAAAAATCAAGCATTCAATGGCATTTGGTAGCCTTGATTCATGCTTTTCTTCATGTATTCGTGTCGCATTCTCTCAAGTTGAAATATTCCTGGGAATATGATGAGGTTTTTGGTGAAAGTGAGGTTGTAGTTTGGATAATTCATGGTCCAAGCGAACGAACAATGGAGGAGTTTACAAGGATGGCACACCGAGTTCTAATAACTTGGGAAGTTAATCTTCTACTCCTATGATAAGGAGTAGGGAGTACCTGGATTTTGCCCCGTGTGAGCTTTACATGTTATTCTTATGGTTTGACAGCATCTTCTCCCTCTACCTTACAATTTTATTTGTTTGGTTGAAACTAGTTTTTTCGTGCTCTTCTTTTATTGTGCTTAGCTTTTGCCCTGGATTGGCTGTCGTGTATCATAGAAAGATTTAACTTCCCGGTTTGCGGGCGCGTATGCACATCTTGTGATGGCTTGAAGCATTACATCTCTCTGGTTGTTCCTTTATTTTCCCTCTGATCAAGTGGCGTTTCAAATTAAAACTATAAGGTCTGTAAACTTAACGACTCAAAGTTTCCTTCATGTGGCACTGGTGCATCTGCAGGGGATGTGCTTCGAATTTAGCATCTAAGTGAAAAATGCGAATACACTGGTCGTTGTTTCTGAGCATGATTAAAGCAGGTAGGCGGAACTAAATCTTTGTCTAAAGCTTGAATTAAATCTCTTTATAGTCAGTCTTCTTGGCCTCTGACTGTTATACAGACAGCAGCTTCTGCCTGTTGAGTTGCATGTTATTTTGGAAAAATCTCACGTCGGAAAATTAATAAGTGTGAAGCAATTAATATATTCAAGTTGATTAATAACTTATCAGTTTAAGCTTTTGAGTGGAGGGGAGTTGAATGGGGGTATGTGGGTGGACTGGGATTTGGACTAAACCAGCAAAAGGACATATCATCCAAAAGAAGCCACATGGGGTGTGATTGCAAAGAGTTCACATAATCATAAATAGTATTATAGCTGAATGTAAAATCATATCGGAAAGTTTATTGGGCTAAGCTTGATTTTGGCCTGAGGTTTTAGTTTAGGTTCCGTTTATTTTGCAAAAAATGAATAATTTAAAAAATATTTTTTTTTTCTAAATAGTCGCTCATATTTCTCATGAAAGCAAATAATAAAAATATTCTCATCATTTGCATAAATATTTGGACATAGGTTGTTGCCGATAATAAAGTTATTTTTTGTTAATTAATTATCTTAAGTGATATAAATAATTATTTTTAGGAAAATAAGTTTTTGAAACATTCATTTTTTCCAAAATAAATGGAGCCACAGTGGCGAATTATTTCTGCACCTTACACTTGGAACTGTGCATGGGGGAGCTATTGGATCTATATAAGGTACGCCACGAGGATACACCTCTCGTGTATCGTGATAGAAGTCCTACGTCATCGGTACTAGTTATGAGCACTTCTAACATGCATTGGTTCTATACAAGTGGCCTTACGAGCAAAAATTTACCAAAAAATCATAAATTTATTGTACTTTGTGCCAATTTAGTCTTAAACCTTTTAATAATTTGTCAATTGAGTCATTCTGGTCAATTTTGACCGAACATCAGTGATGTGAACGCCAATCGTTCTAAGTGACGGATAATTTTTGTAGATTTGTACAAGAATTTTGAATTTTTTTAAATATTTTTTGATTTCTTATTTATATTTATCTTATATTTTTATTTTCGTTTTGTTCATTGTGGCCGGCAACACTGGGCAAGGCACTCGAAAGGAGAAAAAAAGAAAAGAAAAAAGAACAAATAATAAAAAATTAGAAAAAAGTCAAAATTTTAACGAAACATTACAAAAATTGTCCAATTTAACATTGGTCATGACAAGTGGGACTGTTAGTGTCCACATCAACGATTTTCGGCCAAAATTGATCGAGGGCTAGTGTTGACAAGAGTTGTTGCATGTGGTGCAAGCGTGAGGGCGAGGCACAGCATGAGAGCTAGCAAGAGCCATGATTGGGGGATTGGAAAATTATCAAAAAGTCTTAAATTTATTGCACTTTTGTCAATTTATTTCTAAACATTTTCATATTTTTCAATTGAATTTATTCAGCCAATTGTGGGAGAAAATTGCTAATGTGAACTCTAGCTGTCTTACCTGATATGACCAATATTCACCTATATAATTTAAATAATATTTTCTTTTCCTTTTTTTTCCTTCATTGTGGTCGACAAGGGTTGTCAGGCCCTTGATGGCCACTGAACGAGGGCCATGCCTCTTGATTGGCCTCGATCAATTCTGGCGGAGACCGGTGAGACCCGTCGACTTGCCGATCACAATAAAGAAAAAGCAAAGAAGAAAAAAATATAAATAAGTAACGAAAAAATTTCCAAAAAAATTTTTTATTACTTATTTATATTTTTTTTCTTCTTTGCTTTTTCTTTATTGTGATCGGCAAGTCGACGGGTCTCACCGGTTCTCCGCCAGAATTGATCGAGGCCAATCAAGAGGCATGGCCCTCGTTCAGTGGCCATCAAGGGCCTGACAACCCTTGTCGACCACAATGAAGGAAAAAAAGGAAAAGAAAATATTATTTAAAATTATATAGGTGAATATTGGTCATATCAGGTAAGACAGCTAGAGTTCACATTAGCAATTTTCTCCCACAATTGGCTGAATAAATTCAATTGGAAAAATATGAAAATGTTTAGAATAAATTGACAAAAGTGCAATAAATTTAAGACTTTTTGGATAATTTTCCAATCCCCCAATCATGGCTCTTGCTAGCTCTCATGCTGTGCCTCGCCCTCACGCTTGCACCACCATGCAACAACTCTTGTCAACACTAGCCCTCGATCAATTTTGGCCGAAAATCGTTGATGTGGACACTAACAGTCCCACTTGTCATGACCAATGTTAAATTGGACAATTTTTGTAATGTTTCGTTAAAATTTTGACTTTTTTTCTAATTTTATTATTTGTTCTTTTTTCTTTTCTTTTTTCTCCTTTCGAGTGCCTTGCCCAGTGTTGCCGCCACAATGAACAAAACGAAAATAAAATATAAGATAAATAATAAATAAGAAATCAAAAAATATTTAAAAAAATTCAAAATTCTTGTACAAATCTACAAAAATTATCCGTCACTTAGAACGATTGGCGTTCACATCACTGATGTTCGGTCAAAATTGACCAGAATGACTCAATTGACAAATTATTAAAAGGTTTAAGACTAAATTGGCACAAAGTACAATAAATTTATGATTTTTTGGTAAATTTTGCTCGTAAGGCCACTTGTATAAGAACCAATGCATGTTAGAAGTGCTCATAACTAGTACCGATGACGTAGGACTTCTATCACGATACACGAGAGGTGTATCCTCGTGGCGTACCTTATATAGATCCAATAGCTCCCCCATGCACAGTTCCAAGTGTAAGGTGCAGAAATAATTCGCCACTGTGGCTCCATTTATTTTGGAAAAAATGAATGTTTCAAAAACTTATTTTCCTAAAAATAATTATTTATATCACTTAAGATAATTAATTAACAAAAAATAACTTTATTATCGGCAACAACCTATGTCCAAATATTTATGCAAATGATGAGAATATTTTTATTATTTGCTTTCATGAGAAATATGAGCGACTATTTAGAAAAAAAAATATTTTTTAAATTATTCATTTTTTGCAAAATAAACGGAACCTAAACTAAAAACCTCAGGCCAAAATCAAGCTTAGCCCAATAAACTTTCCGATATGATTTTACATTCAGCTATAATACTATTTATGATTATGTGAACTCTTTGCAATCACACCCCATGTGGCTTCTTTTGGATGATATGTCCTTTTGCTGGTTTAGTCCAAATCCCAGTCCACCCACATACCCCCATTCAACTCCCCTCCACTCAAAAGCTTAAACTGATAAGTTATTAATCAACTTGAATATATTAATTGCTTCACACTTATTAATTTTCCGACGTGAGATTTTTCCAAAATAACATGCAACTCAACAGGCAGAAGCTGCTGTCTGTATAACAGTCAGAGGCCAAGAAGACTGACTATAAAGAGATTTAATTCAAGCTTTAGACAAAGATTTAGTTCCGCCTACCTGCTTTAATCATGCTCAGAAACAACGACCAGTGTATTCGCATTTTTCACTTAGATGCTAAATTCGAAGCACATCCCTGCAGATGCACCAGTGCCACATGAAGGAAACTTTGAGTCGTTAAGTTTACAGACCTTATAGTTTTAATTTGAAACGCCACTTGATCAGAGGAAAATAAAGGAACAACCAGAGAGATGTAATGCTTCAAGCCATCACAGATGTGCATACGCGCCCGCAAACCGGGAAGTTAAATCTTTCTATGATACACGACAGCCAATCCAGGGCAAAAGCTAAGCACAATAAAAGAAGAGCACGAAAAAACTAGTTTCAACCAAACAAATAAAATTGTAAGGGTAGAGGGAGAAGATGCTGTCAAACCATAAGAATAACATGTAAAGCTCACACGGGGGCAAAATCCAGGTACTCCCTACTCCTTATCATAGGAGTAGAAGATTAACTTCCCCAAGTTATTAGAACTCGGTGTGCCATCCTTGTAAACTCCTCCATTGTTCGTTCGCTTGGACCATGAATTATCCAAACTACAACCTCACTTTCACCAAAAACCTCATCATATTCCCAGGAATATTTCAACTTGAGAGAATGCGACACGAATACATGAAGAAAAGCATGAATCAAGGCTACCAAATGCCATTGAATGCTTGATTTTTATTGGCATAATGGCAGCTGCCACTTAAAAAAACAGAAAAATAAAATGTTCCCTCCTATCTGGGCAGAAATGAACCCGCAACTAAACCCACTAGGTACGGCAGAAGAAAAAATTGATACAGCTATTAAACACTCAAAAAACAGACTATGGTACAACATTCTCTCAACTAAAGCAATAAAGCTAAGATCACAACTCACAGGAAAAAATTCTACCGGCGGCTATAGCCTGGCGGAGGCGGCTGCCGATGGCCTCTCCTGTCTAGTGCAGAGTAAGGGTTGCCTGATTGTTGCGGGCCCATATAGCCTCTGGGCTGGTTATAATTTCCTCGAGGAGTCCAGCCTCCATGCCATTGGGCTTGAGGAGGAGGACGACCTCCTTGTACATAGGAACTGTGGTGACTATCATAGGGCTCGTGATATTGATAAGAACCACTCACATTGGGAGGCCGCTGATTAGGTCCAGGGGGATACCTGGATGGACCATTATACTGCCCTCGTGGATAGTTTTCCATGCCTGGAATGGGAACCATTGCCCGGAGATGCTGACAGGCTGTTTCTTTGATGATCCCGAGGATGAGCTGTTGGCCGAGAATGGGGTCGACCATGACCATAATCATGGGAATCTCTCGAACTTGTCACATTTGGGTGCTGATGGAAGCCCTGGGGAGGTGGTGCGCTCCTAGGTGGAGCCGCTATGTACTGTTCTTGGTGCCATGAAACGGGCCCACAGGGTAACGTGGAGGTGGAGCATGCCCATAATTCGCATAACCGTTAGCATCCACTGCTTTAAACTGTAAACTGTTGGCAACAAGCCGATGTGCTGCGTCTCCCAGCTGCCGCCCAGAGATCATGCCAGGAGGATTTTGCCTCTGGTAAGCCATGTTTGAGTTGCTGTCAATGTCAAGAGAAGTGTCATTACAAGGTATTAATATTATACTATGACAAGTATCTTTCTTTTTTGGCTGCTAACCTAGAAGTACTATCATGTGATGCACCAGACAGTCAAAGAAGGCCAACAAAGTCAATGGCACCGATAAATACAAGCTCAATAGCTTGTTCGTACCATATGCATCAGAAATCACTAAAAATACCTTCCATTCTCCCATGGCTTCCTTCCAGAATCCTCGTGCCACAGAGCAGTTGCAGGTTTGACATCCTCCAATTGCACCATCTGAAAGGAAGGCAAAACCAGATCAGAACAAAAATTGAAGAACCAGCAGGTAGATTAGTGCTCAGTTCGGGGTATATGCTTGTTGACAAAAATTATGTCCATAATCATTTAGTCAATTTACACAAAATGTAAAGGGTTCCCTTCAGTGCTTCCATAGAAACTTGTTACATCGAAGCAGCAAGAAAAAGTATGAACCAAATCAAGAAACTCTATCACCACTCTAAATGACAAACCTGAAGCAAGCAATAAGCTACACTGAATGCTGCAAATCCTAAGCATATTTTCATTAAGTCATGTTGCATCACAATAGCACCATTCGTTGAAAAAAAAAACCAATAAGCACTGTCATGACAGATTACTAAATTCAACGACATATTCTCCCTACAAGTTAATGTGACCAAAAGACAAAATGTCAATAGCTTTAACCATCTTCTCACTTCTCACTGCTTGACCAAATACCTTTGTCCATATACACTGTATGCCTGCCTGTGCAAACAGCTTCCAAAAGAGCATTAAGGTCAACAGTTGTCAATGTAACATCCCCAGTATATGATGTACAATCACCAACAATAAACTTATAAAGGGTTGAAATTAAGCAAGTCTTTTTATCATTGCCAAGAATTCATCGACTTTCACAAGCTGAAACTCTGTGAATATACCTTCTTGGGAAACACAACGCCTGCAGGTGGCCTTGTTATATGTTTGTGGGCATCTGGGAGTCTGTATATGACGCATCTGAAACAGCAAGATACACATGAGAATTAATAATTTGCTCATCTACGCCTAGGTAAGATTTACCTCTGATTGTACTAAGTTCTCTATAGCTTACAGGACTTCGTTGTTCATGATATCTTCCATGCCGGCCACAGGAGATCTGAAAAAAGGAGGACATGGATCTCCAGCACAAGGTGAAATGTAGCCGTTCATCCCGCCACTGCATGTAGCTCTAAAAAAATTAGACTAACGTATAAAAAACAACTCTCAGAATTTATAAAACGAGAAAGATCAATCCATGCACATTACCATTAGCCATCCAAAAATACGAAAGAATTCAATAACAGGCAGAACTAATTTTAACGACCCATATTAGTTGCTTGACACCTTAGAATCAGACAAATTTCTTACCAGATAAAAATCCAGGCAATCATCACACAGGCAAAATATTTACCTTTGAAGTTGACAGTCGGACAGTACAACTTGTTCAATCACAAAAAAAAACAAAAAAAATTACCGGACATGACCAGATACAACTGTTTGTGCACACGACTGTGGAACATTGCTACAGAAATTACTATCAAAGTATCATTCTACCACCTTCCTTTTCCACTTATTTAGGGCCATTGCCTACACCAAAGTACTTTATCCTACTTTTCATTTTCCCTTCAAATGAAAATGGAAACAATTGTTTTTATTTTCTAAAATACTGTAGAAATCAATGTCATACTAAACGTCATTATTTGTGTAAGTGGAAAGGTTTTAAATATTTTCCGTCAAATACAAATCAAATTGCAAGAACAGCAACATTTGAAAAGGTAAAAATAACTTTAAACAAACCTTAGCAATGAAAACTGCTAAGTCATTTGTAGTTTCTTTTTTTCACCATCAAGGTACTTGCTAATCATTTAGGAAGTCGGTGACTATACAGTCAGCACGTTAATATCAGTGTAGATTGATATCTTGCAACTAATAGGCGCAAGCAAGATTCTTCGCTGAGACAGATCTACATTCTCAAATTTCTCTTCCAATGTGATCTGATGTCATCACGGTACATGTTAAGGCTAATTATAACAAGCTATACTTGTGCAACGCCCAAATTCTTGAAAGTTCAAATACTAAGATTTATGGAAAAAAAATGAACTAGGATTAAGAAGGATTTCTCGCAACAAATAAAATATGAACAGTTGGCCACACAAAATCTTACAGGATATCAGAGCAACAGAGGTCAAGAGTTCAAATCTTTCTAGGTCCCATTTGCCTCCCCAACTAAATATTCCACGCCTTAGTACTAGTGAAAAAGACCAGACTAAGTGTGAGGGGGGATGATAGAATAATTAAATACCAAACCACCCTTCATATAACAACTTAAGCTTTTAAATAAAAAAAGAAAGATGAGATGAGGAAAAATTGATGGCAACATTATAAATAGAGATGGAGGGAAGCTATAATATTCTTTTGTGATGAATATCCAGAATGTTGTTCAGCACGTTTCCCACATGCAGTAAAACCGCTAACACCCCCTCCTAAGATAAAGGCATCCATTCTGTATACGTCATGCCCGCAACTCTTAAAAATGGAAAACATCACCAGCAAAATCTAAGCTTACTTGCAATCAAGTGGCCTGGCAATTTCATGAGTTAAATTATTTCCAACACAAACCTCAACTCAGGTTTAAGTTGCTCTTGATTTCAGCCCGGTCTTTGTCCATCAACTGTTTACAGCGGTTGTCCAAAGAGTATATGCACACCGAGAGAGGATGAGATGATGACACAAAAAGCATGTCAAACATCACACTGTTTCTCCGTGCTTCCTCCTCCTGCAAATATTGGTAGCTCGTCATCTCTCAGCAGATGATCAGCCCAAGTTATCTAGAGATATAGTCTTGAACAATCCTTAAATTACATACCGTTAAAGTCTGTTCAATTTTCTCAACCTCTGCAAGAAGTCGAGCTTCATCTATAAAAGGCAATTTGGCAATACCCTGCAGAGCAACATGCAGTTATGGTCAACATCTGCTTGCTTGACTCAACAATCATCTATTTAATTAAAAAGTACACATTTGGGAGTTAGAAAATGCAATGAAAAAGGGGAGTACCTGCCAAGAGTAGCGTTTTCCATTCATATCAACTTCAAAATCTGTAGCATAAAGCACAGCTATAGCAGATAAATATACCGAGCCAAATCTAAAACATAGTCTATGTTTTCTACACAAGCAGAAGAACAACTACCAATAGGATAAAAATCGATGATGGGTGAATTGGATCAGTCATCAAATTCCTGTACTGTTCTGGAAGGGCATGGGAACTGCAAGAAATTGTACTCCCAATAAGTACAGCTGTATCCATTCTGTTCACAGATAAAAAGATGAACAAACGACACTGTCATACCTTGCGGCTGGGAAAACACCAAGTAGCTGATTGAAAGGTTTGAAAGGAGAACCTAGCTCAAGGTTATATCCAGTTGGCCAAGCTCCTTAAATCAGAAGCAAAGGGCGCATAAGATATGGATAGAACCTAAAATAAAGAACCACCAAAGGAAACAAATACTCAAATCAGACATATCGATTAGCTGTCCACTAATATTTAACCATTTCATAAAACCAAACTTCACAACAGTTCTGTAATCTTTTGTGCTAAGTTGATTTGACTGGTAATTTTCATAGGAAGATTTTCCTTCCCTAGACTACAACAGCTCGTAAAGAGGCCCCTCAAAGAAGTCCTGATTAGTATTTTAACTCAAAATACCAAAGATATTTATTATATGTCTCTTACTTTATAGCAGAGAGCCTCAAAAAAACTACTGAATATATCATAGCACGTGAATGTTTTATAAAATCAAAGTAGTCGAAAAGGTAGCCAATCCCTGAGAAAACAAACATGAAACGAGGTGTCTTTAACATGACTATTGAAGAACAGTTTATCAGTATATCAAGTGATAAGATCCTTCCAAATCACTTGCCGTGATATAATGATCAAAGACTTGAACTGATAGACTTCCTTAGCCAATTATACAGTTGATAGAATGCATACTAACTGGAGTATAAGCTTCGTGGGAGGAAAAAAAATTCACACGAGCGACACTCGAGTGTTAAACATAAACAAAAACCGCCAAACCACTAAAAAGCTATGAAGCACTAAAAGTATGGTGACTATCATATTTGAAGGATGAAATTACCACTGCCAAGAACAAAACTCCCTCGTAATAATAGTGCATTACCCAACATAAGCCTTCTGTGTACTTCAGAACCTAACCAGACAATACAAAGGAGTGAAAAAATGATCACTAAGAGTCAGATACAAAGTATACTGAACAGAAAACAACTATAATACTCTTTCACTCACACACATCTCTCCTGATTGCTTCAAGTTCTTCTGGAGTCTTTGCAGAAAACTTTTCCTCATAATATCTTTCTTTCCACCTGGTGTTCCCAATTTGATCTGATGATCAAGAAAAATAACTGTAAGAAAACAGCTAGAAAACAAAAGCAGATCAAAAAAAGTAGAAAACATTAAGAAAACTTTTGTTCTCGGGCTTCCAATCCATCCCCAAGTTACTATAGTAAATCGAAATCACATCAACAATAATTTAGATATTTTGATTGCCGTCATAACCATACTCTGCGTAAAAGAAATGTACATAGGCTTAATATCAAGCATATAGTTTCCTAGCGAGTTTCCTAGTTGTATGTGACTTTACA
>JAGVVM010010228.1:0-14615 GCA_019149425.1 Psidium friedrichsthalianum | reverse complement strand
TATGTTGTGTTAAGGAAAAAAAATCGATAAGCAAAATGTCTATGCATTTTTACGGCCCTTTCACGAATCTTGAAGATCTAATCCTTAACGAAGGACGACGATTTAAATAAAAAACGAAAATCCCATGTTGTTCACTAGTGTTCACGAGGTATGACATTTTGTGTAGGAGATGAATATGTGTTTTCATTTTGGTGAATACGGAGAAAATATAAATTGCAGAAGTGACATTTGTAAAGTCATTTACTAAGGCTGCATTTATTTTATGATTTGACACATATTTGTTTTTGAAAATAATGTTGTATAGTTTAGAATAATTAAATAATAAAAAATATTTTTACTATTGATAATAGTTTATATTTAATTATATTCATGGATAATATACGTTTATAAGTGATATTTTTTAAAATATTTATTTTTTTGCGAAATAAACGTAGTGTAATCACAGAAAGAAATAGGCTGTCTTTGAACTAGAAGGATGGATTTTAGAAAGGGCCGAGGGCATTCCTTTTCTCCTCAGCTGGCGCCCCGGTTCAGGCCCCCGAGCCCACCACCGTCTCCAGATCGCGTTCATTTCCAAAAAGCGGAAAAAGCCGACGTCAGGGTCCTATCCACTTCACCAAATATCGTGAATCGATCTCATTTTGCAGCCAATCTCGGCCGACCAATAGAATCCTCCCGTTCCCCTCTTGCTCCTCGACTGACTTCCACGTGCCAAGCTCCCGACGGCAAGACACGCCCTGCAGCCGATGGACGCGTCGCAGCTGATCGCTCCCTCGCTCTCACCTCCCAGTCCACCGAGGGCCCAGCGCAGACGTGGCCATCAAGACGCGAATCTCTCTGGCGCTCTATCATTTTCTTCTCCTCCTCAGATTCTGCAGAACTCCACCGCCTTCGACCTCGCTACTGCTGGCGAAGCTTCGTCTCTCCGTCTATCTATGTTGGTTCACTCCGATCCTCGCCATCGAGCTTTCGATTCAATCGGAGACGATCACGGCCCGGCGAGACCCGGGCTCGATTGAGCTGAATAGGAGGAAGGGAAGAGGGTAGGAGGACGAGAGGATGTTGGAGGACAGGTCGCGAACCTCCTGCAGAGGTTCTTGGGGAATTACGTGAGAGGGCTCAACAAGGAGGCTCTCAAGATCAGTGTCTGGAAAGGTGACGATCCTCTCTTTGCGTGCTCCGCTTACTGTCCTGTATTACGAGTGTGGTAGTGACCGGTTTCGGCTGCGCGCGCGCGGGAGAGAGAGCGAAATTAATGCCTTGGAATTTTCTATTCTCGATCGTCTAACTTTGTGAAGTGTGTTTGGGGTGGGTAGACATGAAATGTGTACTATTAGGAAATTGGAAATGGGGCGTGCTGTGCATGTTGGAAGAGTTTCCAGTATCAAAGTTACCGCTTGCGGGTGGTGCGCAAACGGCTAGCGCTTATTCGTCCAAGTTTTGAGTTGTGATTGTTTTGCTCACGTACTGTCAGCTTGTCTTTGAGGGTGCTGTATTGTAGCTTATCTCATTAGTGAATTTTTGAAAGACCTCTGATTGGAGAAGGGTTCTGGAGTTGATTCTTTGCGATTTAGTATGATGGCTTTGAGTCCACCACTTTTTGTAACACTTGCGGGGTTGCCTTTGGCTAGAGAAGTGTTTGCTTAGCACATTTTTGAGGTGGGGGAACATTGCAGCTGCATTAGGACCATTCAATTTATTTTGCTCACTCAGCTTCACTTTAGCCTGACATATTTTAAGTTTCTTCCCACTCTTAAAGCGCATTTGTCATCCCTCAATGTTCTGAAATGTCACGAAACAACCTGCGAAATATGCAGCATATTTTTTTTAGTACTCTTCCCTGTGGTATAAGTCAAGCTCTACATATACACCACATCGGTTGGATTACCGGAGATAGGACACAACAGCATGAAACTAACAAAACTCTTACTCTGATACCAGAATTAGTGTTCCCCTAAAGCCAAAAGGGATGTGGATATGCAATTGGATTTTTGCTGATAGATTAAAGCTACTAGAGAAAGTCACGGTTTATATTTTGTAAATTAACACTATCCTTCCACAAAGGCCGGTGGAACGATGAACGATGAAGGCTTAAGTGTGTGAACTGGATACACGTGGATGAAAAATTCTTGGGCTTTATTGTATGACCTGAGTAATTGGTTTAAGGAGAGTATAAAGAGTCGAACTTTGGATCTTTGGTTTTGTCACAAAGCTGGTTAGAGAATCTGCAGTAAATAGCCAAGAGAGGAGAAATAGAGTGGAGAAGAAGAGAGGAAGAAACAGATCGTAAGATTTCAATTAGGAGTTCTTTGATTCTACATTACGGAAACCCTGCACCTATCCTTATATTGACTATAAATTGTACTGACCATAATACCCTTATATAAAAAGGAATAAAACCCAGAAAATAGACCTTATATCACTTAAGTAACGTAACCCTCCCCCTCGAGCTGGAGCATATAGGTCACCCATGCCCAGCTTGAAACAATCAGCAACAAAGGCAGGACAGAACAACGCCTTAGTTATGATACCAGCAAACTGATCTCTAGAGGCAACGTAAGGAGTAGCAATTAACTTCCACTTCACAGCATCATGAACAAAGTGGCAATCAACTTCTACATACTTAGTTTGCTTATGAAAAATAGGATGTCCAACAATATAGATGGCTGCTTGATGATGTGTTGATTAATAGAAAATTCGAGCTCTGGAGAAGGGATTTCAATCACAAAAATTCAGCCACAATATGTGCCATAGCACAATATTCAGCCTCCGCACTAGATCTGGCAATGGTAGTCTACTTCTTGCTTCTCCGAGTAGCCAAATTACCACCAAGAAAGGTGCAATACCTAGATGTAGACCGCCGATAACATGCTGACTTGGCCGAATCAGCATTGTAATAGCAAGTGGAAGAAACCGTTCGTTTATGTATTAGTCCCTGTGAGAATTTCAAAGAAGAAAAGTAGTTTCTTCTATTTCTTATTTTCTGATGATTGTTACAGCGAACATTACATATAAATAAAGTCTAGGATAGCTGTACAATAGGGAGAAAATAAAAAACAGAAAAGGAAAAGATTTCCTACTTCCTAATTCTAATGATCTACCTCCTAATTTAGAGCATTCAGAAATAAAAGTAAATGGAAACAAATTAAAATCATATCCCAAGATTTTCTCCTGATTTCCCGAGATCTTCTCTTGATTCTTCGACACCCCCCCTCAAGTTGGTGCGTAAATATCTATCATTCCCAACTTGCTAATGAGAGACTCGAAGTTAGGCCTAAATAGTCCCTTCGTAAGAATATCAGCTATTTGTTGTGTTGTTGGCACAAATGGCATACAAATAGCTCCTGCATCAATCTTCTCCTTGATAAAGTGCCTGTCAATCTCAACATGCTTAGTTCTATCATGTTGCACTGGATTATGTGCAATGTTGATTGCAGCCTTGTTGTCACAGTACAACTTCATAGGCATTTTCACTGGCACTTGAAGTTCTTCTAGTACTCGTGTTAGCCACAACATCTCACAGACTCCATGGGCCATTGCTCGGTATTCTGCTTCTGCACTACTTCGTGCCACCACATTCTGCTTCTTACTTCGCCAAGTAACCAAGTTCCCCCATACATATGTACAATATCCTGAAGTCGACCTTCTGTCAGTAATTGACCCTGCCCAATCTGCATCAGTGTATGCTTCAATTTCCTGTTGAGTCGACTTTTTGAATAGTAGACCTTTGCCAGGTGTGCTCTTTAGGTATCTCAGGATCCTATACACAGCTTCAAGATGTTTTTCATAGGGAGAATGCATAAATTGGCTTACCATACTCACGGCAAAGGCAATATCTGGCCGAGTATGTGATAAATAGATCAGTTTACCTACGAGCTTCTGGTATCTCGATGTATCAACAGGAACCTCATCTTTGTCATCTCCAAGTTTCTGATTAGGATCTATTGGAGTTTCTGCCGGTCTACAACCACTCATTCCAGTCTCCTTTAGAAGATCCAAGACATATTTCCTTTGTGAAATTGCTATGCCCTTTTTTGACCGAGCCACCTCCATTCCTAGGAAATACCTTAGAGTTCCCAAGTCCTTGATCTCAAATTCAGAAGCTAAACATTTTTTCAACCTGTTCATCTCGGCAATATCATTCCCAGTGAGAATGATGTCGTCCACATACACTATCAGAATTGCAATCTTCCCATCACGAGAATGCTTTACAAACATGGTATGATCAGCTTGTCCTTGAACATACCCTTGTTTCTTTACAGACTGAGTGAACTTCTCAAACCAGGCCCTCGGTGACTGTTTCAGTCCATATAGAGACTTCTTCAATCTGCAAACCTTTGATCCAAACCTCCTATCAAAGCCCGGTGGGGAATCCATGTAAACTTCTTCCTCCAAATCTCCATTCAGAAATGCATTCTTCACATCTAGTTGTTGTAGAGGCCAGTCAAGGTTGGCTGCAAGTGATAGGAGCACTCTGACAGTATTTAATTTTGCAACTGGAGCGAAGGTCTCAAAGTAATCGATGCCATAAGTCTGAGTGAATCCTTTGGCAACCAACCGAGCTTTATACCTTTCAAGGGTACCATCAGCTCTATGCTTGGTTGTGAATACCCACTTGCATCCAACTGTGGACTTTCCCTTGGGTAGATCCACCATATCCCATGTTCCATTTTTTTCCAGAGCTTTCATCTCCTCAAGAATTGCTTCCTTCCACTCAGGAACCTCTAGAGCATCCTGCACAGTTTTTGGAATCTCCACACAAGACAAGGTTGAGGTAAAGGCACGAAAATTGGGTGAGAGATTTTTGTATGACACATAATGAGACGTAGGATATTTGGTACAAGACCTAACTGCTTTTCGGATAGCAATAGGTATGTCAAGTTCATCCGTAGACTCATTTTTTTGGCTGAGATCAGGTTGGACAGATTGAGTTTGAACATTACCTGACGATTGTATGGAGTTATGGTCATGCCCTGGTTCGGACTCATGGCAGCTTAAGGGAGCAGAAGACTCATTTCTTTGAGTTTTGTTTCTTCTCGAGTAGACTTGAGAATAGGAGGGGAGCTCACTATTCTTGGTACTAGTTTCGCACCTGTTATGCTCACAAGTAGGATGAGATGCCAAAATAGGTGGACTCGAATTTTCATTATCTAAAAAACATGGTTCAAAATCAGGTATGAGAGTTGCTGGAGTAGGATTTTCAGGAAGAGAATTAGGATTTTCAGGTTCTGCAAGATGAAAAGACTCTATGATGGGGTTGTGCGAATCTGCACTTTCTTTCCCCCCCTGAAGATGAGCTCCAAAAAAAGGTGTCAATTCAAAAAAGGTGACATCCATGGTGACAAACATTTTTTTAGAAATCGGTCAAAGCATTTATACCCTTTTTGGTTAGGTGCGTAACCAACAAACACACATCGTTTTGCTCGAGGATCAAGTTTCCCTCGATTTCTATCATAGATGTGAACAAAGGAGGTACAACCAAATAGTTTTAAGGGTAAGGCTGAAGCAAGTCTAGAGGTAGGATAGGTCTTCTGAAGGACTCTCAGGGGTGTTTGAAACTTTAACACTCTGGAAGGCATCCTATTGATAAGATATGTGGATGTAAGAAGAGCTTCACCCCATAGGTATGTGGGAACTTTAGTTGTAAAGAGTAGAGCTCTAGTTACTTCTAAAAGGTGCTTATTCTTCCTCTCTGCCACCCCATTTTGTTGAGGGGTGTCAGGGCAAGAACTTTGATGCACAATTCCCTTTTCCAAGAAAAACTGTCCCAAAATTTTATTGTAATATTCTTTCCCATTATCACTCCTAAACATCTGGATTTGCACTTGAAATTGTGTTTGTATCATGGTGTAAAATTTTTTGAAAATAGTCTCTACCTCAGATTTCTCTTTTAACAAGTACACCCAACTCACCCTCGTATGATCATCAATAAATGTAACAAACCATTTCTTTCCTGAGGGTGTAGGAATTCTAGATGGGCCCAAACATCACTATGAATTAATGAGAATGGTTTCGACAGCTTGTAGGTTTGTGAGGGAAAATTGGTTCGATGATGTTTGGCTAATTCACAGAATTCACACTGAAATGAAGATGGACTTTTATTCAAAAACAACTTTGGGAACAAGATCTTTAAATATTGAAAATTCGATGACCTAGCCTATAATGCCATAACATAATATCATCATCCTTACAAATGGAAACAGATTCGAAACAGCTACCCTGAATTTGTCTACTTGAGCTTGTTCCATCTTCAAAGAAATAAAGTCCTCCACTCTCCCTAGCACTGCCAATCGTCCTCCCCGAGGTCAAGTCTTGAAACTCACAATGAGATGAGAAAAAATTAGCTCGACACTTTTGATCAGAGGTTATTTTACTAATGGACAGCAAGTTGCAAGATAGCTTTGGGACATGAAGAACATTATGAAGTGTGAGAGCAGGTGAGAGCTTGATGGATCCTAATCCAGCTATAGCCGAAAGAGAACCATCTGCAATTGTGATTTTTTTATTTCCTGCACATGGATTATAGGTGGAAAAGAGTTTTGAACAACCTGTCATATGATCGGTTGCTCCTGAATCGAGAATCCATGGAGTATTTTGGTGTGGATTTTCTATGAGGAAAGCGGTAGAAAAATAATTACCTTTATGGGCTAAAGAACAAGATGGATTTAAAGAAGGTTTAAAGATGGAGGTTGAAGGAGTTTATACAGGTGCTCTAATTGTTCCTTCGTGAATGGAACCGAATCTGACTTGATTTGCTCTTCCTCTTTTGTTGCTTGGAACGCACGACCATCACTATTGCTCCTTCTCTTCCAGCCTTCTTTCTTCCAATTCTGCGGTTTCCCATGAATTTTCCAGCATGTTTCTTTGGTATGCCATGGTTTCTTGCAATGTTCACACCATGGCTTCTTCCTTCTATCTTCTTCATAATCAGGTCCTCGAGCTACAAGTGCAGAATTCTCGGATATAGAATTCACATTTGTTTCCGAATCACGTAGCATGATTCGCCTCCGAGATTCCTCCCTCCTAACTTCGGAGAAAACCTCGCGGATGGATGGCAAAGGTTTTCGACCAAGGATTCTGCCTCTCACCTCATCCAAGCCTCGATTAAGGCCTGCTAGAAACATGTATACTCTATCATTCTCTTCTCTCTTCATTTGTCTCTTGCAATCAGCTGGACTTTCCCATGTATCATCATAGCATTGATCTAATTCCTGCCACAAGGTCACCATTTCATTGTAGTAAACAGTGACCTCACGATCTCCTTGTCTTGATTGCCATAACTTTGTCTTCAGTTCAAAGATCTGGGAAGAGTTCTCCAAATCAGAATATGTTTCTCTCACAACGTCCCACACATCTTTAGCGGTCGGAAGGAATAAGTGCGGTTTTCCAATTGCTGGCTCCATTGAATTGATTAGCCAAGCAATCACTAAGGAGTTCTCGGATCTCCATGTCTTCCAATACGGATCACCTTTGTTTGGTTCCTTCACCTCTCCTGTCAAGTGGCCGAGCTTCCCTCTACCATCGATTGCTAGTTTCACCGATTGAGCCCACTCCAAATAATTTTGGCCGTTGAATCGATGAACTGTTAATAGCAGGTTGGAGTTTTGGGAGAATTGCTCTCCACTACTGCTTGATTGTCCAGAGAAATTGATTGAATCTTTCTCTGGAACAACACCTGAATCGGTGTCCTTAAGAGCTTCAGTCATCGCCGTTTTCACCATAGTAGGAGCTGGATTCAAAACCTCAGCTCTGATACCATGTGAGAATTTCAAAGAAGAAAAGTAGTTTCTTCTATTTCTTATTTTCTGATGATTGTTACAGCGAACATTACATATAAATAAAAACCCATAGTGGCCCAGCTGGTTTGCGCTCTGGTCCTTTCACGAGAGGTCCTGGGTTCGAACCTCGCTGGATGCCGGTGATTTAAGCGGAGGGTCGTGGCGGTGGGATGCTGCGCTAGCCTCCCGGAGGATTAGTCGAGGTGCGCGATCCGTACGGACGCTGGCCCGGACACCTTCGATACCAAAAAAAAACATTACATATAAATAAAGTCTAGGATAGCTGTACAATAGGGAGAAATAAAAACAGAAAAGGAAAGATTTCCTACTTCCTAATTCTAATGATGTACCTCCTAATTTAGAGCATTCAGAAATAAAAGTAAATGGAAACAAATTAAAATCATATCCCAAGATTTTCTCCTGATTTCCCGAGATCTTCTTTGATTCTTCGACAGTCCCTTACCAGGACAGCTTTTAAGGCACCGAAGAATGCGACAAATAGCATCCCAATGAGCCTTATTGGGTGACTCCATAAACTGACTCACCACACCATCATCAAAGGAAATATTGAGACATGTAATTGTAAGATAAATTAGTTTCCCAACTAGAAGACGATATTGATGCTTATCTTCGATATCATCTCCATCATCAACTCCAAACTTTTGTTTTGGATCCATAGGAGTATCAACTGGCTGGAAGCTAGTGTACCAATCTCACACAAAAGGTCAAGAACATACTTTCGTTGAGACAAATTAATACCTTTGTTGCAATAGGCACACGACGAGTTGTCCCGGTTGTCTTTCCTTGTCGGGTCACCCTTTCATCAACCTTTCTGATTGTCAAGGCTGACCCTTCTACTGCTAGTGGTTCGAGCATGACGGATCGAGGGCTTTCTTCTGCGCGGATCAAGGAAATTGTTTCCTCTAATGATGGCACTTCCTTCTTGCCAAGTATTTGAATTTTGACTTGGTCGAATTCAAAATTAAGCCCAGCTAAGAAATTATAGACTCGATCTTTTTCAATAAAATTCTTCAGAATGGCCGCAGCTACTGGACACCACATCTGGAATACCTGATAATGATCGAGTTCTTGCCATAAGTTCTGCAGAGAATTAGCATACTCGCCAACAGTCTTACGTCCTTGCTTTGTCCCACTGCTTTTCACCTCAATTTCATACACGTGGGCTGCATCATGGGCCTTTGAGTATGTTCATCGGATGGAATCCCAGACGCTCTTTGCTGTTGGTAGAAGCATACAAGTATAGCTTATGGTCAGTTCCATGGAATTCCATAGCCATGACATGATCATGGAATCAGCCTCATCCCACGCCCTGAAATCAGGATCTCCTTGCTTGGGTCCTATCCCCAGTAGATGCTGAGTTTTCCTTTGCCCTTCAGGTATGTCTTGACAAATTGTGACCACTTGAGATAGTGTTTCTCATTCAATCTATAGGTTGGCCTAATATTATGAAGATCACCTGTCATGGATGTTGAGGCGACCTCCTCCAATTGGTTCATGGTAGGGGAGGGCGCATCTGTGGCTTTGGGTGAGGTTTCGGATGTGGTGATTTTGGAGAGAGAAGGTTAGGAAGAAAACAAGAGCAATAATGCAGCTATGAAGACTCCGTATAGAGGGAAAAAAAATTCTGGAGAATAATATACAGCAATGAAGGCTGCAATTTGAAATCCAGAAATTGAGCCTAAGGCTCTGATACCATGTAAGAAATTGATGGAGAGAAATTCTTTTTCTCATTCATGTTTTCTGCTGCTTTACAGTGCTACATTTATAGGCTAATAGACAAAAAATTCTAGCAAACAAAAAGGAAACAAAGCCTAAATTGGAGAGCAAATACAATCCCACGATTTGTGAGATTTGACCAGAATAAAAATCTCCGAAATCGGAAAAGATTTACTCCTAACAATCAATCATATTTCCTACGTATTTGCAGCCAGAATTGTGGCTATTTACAGCTCAACAATGTCTATGGCTTCTTTCAACAAAACTTATTCGTTAGGTTGTTGGAGAGCATTTAGAGACTTCATATCTATCAGAGAAACAGAACAAGGTTGAAATGCTTGGTAATTCCACAGATGCTTGATGACAAATCCATCTTATTCTTGGCTGCACAGTAGGTGATTACTCAAACAACTGATAAAACAGTTAAGCGTTTGCTGATGAATGCCTTGGCCAGTGAAGCGATTACTTTTCGCAGTTTCTAGTAACATATAGTCCTGCAGAATATCCTTTGTGAGTGAGCCTGTTCTTGGCATTGTGACTGTCCAGGGGTATTGCATACTTCCTTGTAAGGCTTTTTGGTGAGGTACATGTTTGGGGTTGAACTTGCAAACGTAAATTTTTTTTTGGGGTGGTGATGGCATGCATAGTGTTGAGATAACGTTATTATATGCAGTCGTAAATAATCCTCTTTACAATTTTGGACATTTAACTGACAAACTTGTGTCTAAATAGGTGATGTGGAGCTAACGAACATGCAGCTGAAGCCGGAGGCACTTAATGCCTTAAAGTTACCTGTGAAGGTGAAGGCAGGATTTCTTGGTTCCGTAAAACTTAAGGTTTGTGGCTAATTTGGACTCGCAATCATAGTCAACAGATAATGATATAGTATCTGACGTATCGTCTCTGATATGGAGACACACTTTATATCGCACTCTTTTGTATGTAAACTTTGGAATTATTACTCATGCATTCTGAACCCTCTTGCATCTTGGAGAAATGTAACTGAAGATGAAAAGGTTAAAAATAATGTAGTAGCTCATAGAAGCCATCGACTTCACTTCAACAAAAGGAAGATTTACAATTGAGTTGGCCATGTGATTGAGCTTGTAGTCTATACAGAGTTCAATATGTTCCTAATCTATAAGCTAAATGATAGCTGATCTGGGTAAAGTCAAGAATTTCATCGTATGAAAGTTTGACTTATTCCTTACCTTGGGGACCACATTGGTCCTTGGGCTGTCAACATTGTAATAGTAAATCAATATTATCTTCTCGTATTAAAAAGATCAGCAGATCAATATTATCCTAATTTTTTAAGTTATAGTTGGTCAACTGTTACTTCTAATTTACTTTCTCGTCATAATATCTCTATTCTCATCTATCGCATTGCATAACGATTTTTGCGACATTATCCTTGAAAATGTGTCCTGTGCATGGCAGAGGGTTTTATGGCTAGTTCACAGTAGAATGCTTGGATCGTCTGCTCTACATTGTGTCAAAGGAGTACTGTATGATTTTTCTTCTATACCAGAGTAGGGTTAGAGGGGCACTGAGAAAAGGCGCCGTTTTTTTTTTTTCCACGAAGAAACTGCTTGGGGTTTATGATGACGACTAATGACTTGCAGAGGCAAAGTGCCTAGAAAGTGGTGTGTTGTGGTATGATCAAGCAGTGAAATTGTTGACTATTTACTGTTCTACTGTAGCTGGTTTAGGATGCCATGGAATGATGGGTAGAAAATTAGTAGAATGTAAATTAAAAGCATAAATGATTACCAGCATGCATCTCCAGTGAAAGAAGAAGATAGTGTATCCCTCTTTAGGATAATGCTACCTAACTTCCTGCTTAGGTTAGATGGCTCCATATGTGCTCTGCAGACCATGATTTTGGATGCCTTGGAAATGTTGGCCTTTATTATTGCCCCTTTCTTTTACATTTGTCATCCGGGCTTGAGAAGCATGTAATGAAGATGGACTTGCAGTGATTTTCTTTTAGCACGTTCTCCTGGGCCGATTTAGCTTTTTAATCTTTTACAAGCTTTTCCGGACTTGTATATATGCCTCAAACATATGTTTTGGGTGTGTTGTGCATCGCTTTCTTTCTTTTTTCAAGTGTTATATGTGCTTTACTCTTACTACTTTCTGGAGCTAAAAAACAATGTTAGAGCTGGTTGACGTACTTTGCATTATAGGTTCCTTGGAGCAGGCTTGGCCAAGAGCAGTATTGGTTTCCCTGGATCGCATTTTTTTATTGGCTGAACCTTCAACTGGTGTTGAAGGTTGTAGTGAGGATTCCGTACAAGAAGCTAAGAAAAGCAGAGTGAGGGTAAGACATGGTGAGCCGTACTTTATTGGATGCCTCGATTGAGTGAAATTGCTGTAGTTGACAAGTTAACTCATCATGTGGAAAGAAATGAAGCTTTTCAAATGGTATACTCCTCACAAGGAAAGGGTTACTAGAAATGTTCTCTTTTGGATTAGACCTAAGATGAACTTACTTTGACTGCTGCTGATAGGAGTTTGCGTGAAATATGGAGGACTTTTGGTATCAAACCGAGTGCTTGAGTGCTCTTGCTGTTCTTAAGATGTATGTAGGCTTGTTAATGGAATTAATCCTCCCATTTCTTTTGTTTTTATGCACAATGGAAGATAAGTTAGTTGTCAGAAGAAAAGTTAACTCCTTTTCTTACTGTTACAGGAAATGGAGATGAGGCTATTGGAAAGGGCCCAACAACTGAAATCAGAAGTGGTAAGACGTGCAAGCCATTTCATGAAGTGATAGTAAAATATGTCTCTGTAAAGCTCATTATTACCACCCTCCCAAAGGAAGGCAGCCCAGGCCCTCCAATGTGTCATAGCATCACATTACTAGTCCTGGACTCCATGAGATGTTATAGCAATCAACAGTAATGGAAAATTCTCATTGCTCATATTTGATTGAATTTCACTTCATCCTCAAATGGCAAACTTGGCACCTTGAAGCCTTTTTTTTTAATTAGTGGACATATCAATGACATTGTTTAATGGATTACAGGAGGCCCCGTGTATTGGATTTATTTTTCCTTGGATTTGAATTTATTGCAAAGAGATACTGTCTAAGAGTTGGGAACTTAAATTGTGAGCATTTTGATGAAGGATGAACTACAGTGGAACTAATCAGTACTGTTATTGGTGATTGTGCACGAGAATGAGTTTCTCCGCGAGACAATGAGTTTCTCCATCCCTAGAGACTTCTTCAGTGGGCAGTTGATATTGGCCTAAAGTCCTGGGGAGAACTTTTGGTCATTCTTCTTTCTATGAGAGAATTCCTTGGAAAGTAATGCACTCAGTCAAATCTTGTAAAACTTCCTAGAGAGAGGTCTAGCATTCTCCTGCATCTAGACTGGAACTTCAATATTTAGTTTTCAGCATGACGAGGTGGAAGGAATTTTGGGAAGGTGCTACTGAATGAGATGTTCTATGAATTGAAATGACTGCTCTCTGCTGTCAATCCTCATCCTTTATGAGATATAACTAAGAGAACTGCACTTGCTCATGTATTGAGTTCCCATACAGCTGATATAAATCTGATCTGACAGAGATTGGTCAGGGTATAGCTCAGAGCCTTAGGGTATGTGGCTTTAGTCTCTAGTTGTCTTAGCTTGTTTATGTTAGCCTTTGTCGTTTTAGTCATTGCTAGGCTTCCATTGCCAAGTTTCTGTTGATGATCTCTTCTGGGACATAACTCCGGTAATATAATGACAATGCTATACGTATCTCTAGTTTGGCAGAGTCATGATATGTCTTTATTATTTACATTTGATATCGTTGAACTTTCTTTTTTTTCAAGAACCAATCCTGGCTGGGCTCGTTGATAAACACAATAATTGGGAACTTGAAGCTTTCTATATCTAATATACATATCAGATATGAAGATCTGGAGAGGTGAGAACTTTTTTTTGTTCATTTGATAATTGTCAGTCATGGTTTGAAATATTCTTAACTGGTGTTGAACTCTTCTGTTTCCAGCAATCCTGGCCACCCATAGTCGCCATGGGCTTAACCTTGGAGAAGCTGATAGCTGTGACTGTTGATGATAATGGAAAGGAGACGTTTGTTTCTGGTGGTTCACTGGAGCACATTCAAAAGGTCACCATCTTCTATTGTTGCTGCACTTACCATGTTCCGTTGTTGAAATAGTTTGGTTTTGGTGACTTAGAGTTTCACGAGCTTTTGTTGTGGATAATTAGAATTGCTAGATGTGAGAGTGCTTGTGGATCTAATCTGTTGCTGAAAGACTTTCAAGTCCTAGAATTTTGGTGGAAAATGCAAATGGGGAATGGCTTTTTTATCTGTCGAGGGAGGATACCCATAATGAATTTTCTTGGTTCTTTGCCTAAATTTGTTGATGTTCTGATTTCCTCCTTGTATACATCCCAGTCTGTCGAGCTTGAGCAAATAGCGCTTTATTTATTCTGGTATTTCTCCCTGGGAGTTGGACAACCGTGGGAGAATTTGCTTCCTGCAGAGTTGGTCCGGTACACATTACTTTAACCTTGCTTATTGTCTGAATACTTTATGAACACTGGATTGGGCACCGATTTTCCTTATGGTTCTCTGCGAGTGTAGGTTTTCAGAATTTGGCAACTGACAGGGACCTGCCAGCCAACAAGCTCACAAAAGAGCACATACGTATATCCTGCAACCTGTACTGAATGCAAAATATGTAAAATCGCGGCGCGGCCGAAATGAACTAACCATCAAACTTTGGCTGAAGCATCTGTGAATTGGACGATGTTACTTTATGTCTTTGGAAACAAAGTTTTCTTCTAATCTGGGTTTGTTCTTTGTGACTTATAAATTTGTTAGACTAGCCGTTTCACTCATCATCACTTTTGCAGGAGGATACAGGGATAATGCTAAAATTACCCGACAATTTTGCTGCCTTCAACCAACTACGCTGAATCCGCCCATTTTCGGTCCACCTGTTTTCTATAAATCTAATCAGTTCTTAAGGTGGAATTATGCTTCAGAGCAGTTTCTGCCCAGTTGAAAAAGGCCAGGTTCCTAAAATTCTGATTTGTCTGTTTACAGTAATGCTTTCAGAGAATTGTTTATAGTCAA